>JAYDZK010000056.1:9091499-9113766 GCA_034509185.1 Euphonia xanthogaster | reverse complement strand
TTCAGTGAAGAACTATTTCAGAGATGATTTGGGGTCTGGAGCATCTCTTGTGAGGAGAGACTGTGGGAGCTGGGCCTGTTTAGCCTGAGAAGAGAAGACAGAGGGGATCTCCCTAATGCATATAAATGTCTCAAAGGCAGGTGCCAAGAAGGTCGTGCCAGGCTTTTTTCAGTGGTGCCCAGCAACAGGGTGAGTTACAATGACCATAAACGCAGGAAGTTCCACCTGCACACGAGGAGGAACTTTTTTACACTGAGGCAGAGCACTGGAACAGGCTGCCCAGGGAGGTCATGGAGCTTCCTTCTCTGGAGATACTCCAAACACACCTGGATGTGTTCCTGTGTAACCTGCTTTATGTGACCTTGCCTTGAATCTCCAGAGGTCTTTCCAACCCTAACAATTCCATGATTCTGTGATTCTGTGAATGATGGTTATAGTCCATTTATGTCAGTATAATGTGCACACAATGAAATGGGGGACTTCTCACATAGAATAAGACTCCATATTTTTGGTGTATACACTTATGGCATAGTTTTTTACACAAGGTAATCTTCTAAATCTGGAATTGATAAACCAGAAGGATCTGGCATGATTTTGTATACTTTAAAGCCAAAAAGACATCCTCAAGAAGGAGTTCAGGAAAAGTTTAAGTGTAAAAATTCAAATTATCCATTTCAGACAAGTCCTAGTCAAGGACAATGCAGAGCTGGTGCCAAAATCCAGAGGTTACAGCCAAAATGAAATGTCCTGGATAGAACTGAAATAACAAAATGGCTATACTGAATTCAAACTCAATTCTGGCGTGTGGGTTATATGAGAGAAAAGGTAGGTTAGATTGAGGAGGTCGCCAAGTTAGTGATTGCTGGTCATTAGAATACTCTGAGCTTATTTGAATGCAATTTGGCACACAGCTGAAGATGACCTACCTTGCCTTAGTGACTGCAGTGTCTTCCTGCTAAGCATAACAGAATGAATTATCAAAGATGAAATCCATTTTTTGGATTTATATCAGAACAAAGCATGATGATCAGAGATCTGGCATCTGAGTTCTTTGCCCTGAATAATCTAATTAGTTCCTTTTATTTTGCTTTTTCTATTTTAATGTGTAGCTCTGCTGTAAGTTTTCCTATTTCCTGTTTTAGTCAATAGCACTCTCTCCAGATCCTAACTGTGTTCTCTCTATTGCAGTATGTCTAAGGATAAAATTATTTCAGTTCATTGTCTTTTGAAAGCAAGAGAAATAAGGGCCTTGTGTCACTTGGCAATATAGTCTATGATATGAATTAAGAAACTGATATATATTTTACAGACAGCAAGTTGCATTCCAATTTTCTGTGCATCTGACAACAAAATAAATTATTATTTTAAAGATATGTAATTCAATATTGATTAAGAAATAAAAATAATCAGATTCAGTTTCTCTCTTTTTTTTAAATATATATATATATTGATTGTAGGATATTACATAGTATTCAGGATAGACCTGATCATGTATTGATGAAGCAAGACAATGCAGCCTGTAAATTTTACCTTTTCACTGTAAAAGAAGCTTATTGTCTGGGTTTGAGCAACCCATTTTATGTTCCTTCAGCCAAAAGTAATTTTACAACATGCAATGATGAGAAGATTAATTTGTCCTTGTTAGTGCATGTTGCACTCTTTTCTAGGGAATTAAATACTCAGCAAGATAAGCTACATGATTTTTTTAGCCACCTTAGTTTCTGCTTGTATCAGAGAATCTAAACTTGTCAAAGCAGGAATGCTCCAATTCTACAGATTTCTACATCCACAATGGATTTTCATCTAGATTTGTTGCCTAGACAAACTGCTGGACATGTAAGTGCAGATCTGATATTTTCCTAAATAACTTTGCTGCCACTGATAAATGTAATTCACACGTTCTTTGCTGTGTCTCATTTATTAAGGAAATACTAAGTGCAAGGACACAAAACTGGCTTGCATGGCCAAGCATGGATACAGCTCAATTAAAATTCATTTCAGTCATGGTGGGAGTTAAAATCCATTTCATCAAAGATGGAAGCTATTCTGGCCAAAGAAGGAAAGAAGGAGGCATTTGGGAAGTTAAAGAGGTTACAAAGCAGCTGGAGAATGTCCCAGCTTGTGACCTGCAGTGCAAGCCACTCATAAGGCACTTAGTATTCCACCCTCCAAAACTGCAGATATCAAAAGTAAATTTGGGAGTTTGGGCCACATAAAGAAAAGAAGATTTGAGGGGTTTAATATCTTTAGGTATGAAGGAAATACCTCCCTTCTGCATTTTCTGAGTTACACCTGCTTGTCATAGAGCATTGCAGTTTGTAAACTAAAACTTAACTGTTTGGATTTGTATTGACCAAGAGCACAAGAAGAAGAAGAGTGTTAATGGGTGACATAATTACCATGGACTTCAGAAATAATTTTAAGTAGGTTCAACTGCTTCTCAGCCTTCTCTGTTTTTTTCCTGCCCTGTTATTTAGGGTTCTGGGTTTTTTGGTTGACTTTTTTTTTTTTGTTGGGTTTTGGGATTTCATTTTTGTTTAGATTGGGGTTTGTTTCTTTGTTTGGGTTGGGTTTGTTGGTTTTTTTGTGTTTGATTTTTTTTTTTTTTTCTTCTTTTTTCACTTGGCTGGGGTAGTTTGGCTTTTTAGGTTTTGGGTTTTTGTGTGTGTGTATTTGTGTTGGTTTTTGTGTTTGTTTTTATTATTATTATGATTATCTCATGCTCATGAATCTGAACACTAAGGAGGTTTGGATGTTATAGCGACACTGCAGTTGTGCATTAGTCAGACTCCTCTGTTTTCTGGAAGGCATGGATAAAAATGCAAGTGGGTTAACAATACTGTAGTTGTTGAAGCAACGTACATGTGGATTCAGGGCTGGGGCTAAACTGGTGCAGGACTTCTGTGGAAGTTCACATGATACTCTGTGAGGTTTCCAGCACCCTCTGAGGGCTTAATGAGGGTGACCAGCAATAGTGTACATGAACAGTACCAAACTCCTTCAGCTATGCTTTTTATTCTTTTGTAAGTGATAGTAACCAAAAGCCTATGTAAATTGCTCTCTCCCTCTCTCTCTCTCTCACTCCCTTTCCATTCCTTTCAAAAATTAACTTCTGAAAACTATTAGCCAATAAATTATTGGCAGGATGTTGGAGCTGTTAAGTTTCATAAGCATCAGTAAAATATTGTTTTTAATAAACTCTGTAGAAGTTCTGCAAAAATTACCTGCAGATTTGTCTGCCTTTTATAGAATACACAAGTCTATCACTTTGTGTGTGTTCATTAAAATTTTATAGAACAGCTATTGCAAAAAGCTCTTTAAATCATTGCAAGATGTTGTCTCGTTATTTTATGTTGATTCACTAAATATAATTGCAGTGAAAGAAGAGTGGAGTAAATGGCGGAATATTTCAGTCAAAGTAGCAGATCTATAAAACACAGTTTGATTAAGACAGCAAAAATTATCACTCTAATAATACTTTCCTTTACATATAAGTAATTGCTTGTAAGCCATAAATGCTCTTACGTGTAGTACTTCAGAGGTCTTAACCCAGTAGCTGTCTGGGTTATGGCTGATGATAATGAACAAGCTCTAAAGTCATGGTTAAAAGCCAAAACATCATAGAAAAGACATGGAAAACTTTTAGTAGGATTTAAGTAGAATCTACAGTAAGATGCCCCTGCCCATGGCTAGGAGGGGCTTGGAATCAGATGATCTTTAAGATCCCTTCCAAGCCATTCTGTGATTGAAATCTGTATGCAGTGCATTTCCTCTGTGAATTTGTAGGGTGATGAATAATTACTCCCCCAGTTTTTCTTGCCTTTTGGGATTTATAATCCCCTTTTTCTGGAAATAGAGGAGGGTTGGAAAAAGCACAGAGCTCATATTTAATTGCATTTTCCATTGAGATTATGATATTTGTGGGCTTTTTCTCTCTGGCTTTTTATGTATCCCCATTTCTTTATTTCCAATGTTGAACTAAAGGAATAAAGATCTCCTTATTTTATATGCAATTCCAAAAGAAATGTTAAATAATGCTGCTGTGAGACTTTAATAAATATCATAGTACAGACAAAATGGTCAAATCCTCATTGCTAATTTACAATACAGCATGACTGTGAAACAGCTAGAAGTCAAAGGGAAGCAGGAAAGAAGGGCCTCTCTTGAAGTCCATGGAGTTCATTATCATTTCTAGATATTGCCTATGCACATGTATTGACCTAATCAAGTCACTGGTGTAAGAAATGGCAATATTTGCAGCACAGAAGTCTTAGCTCCTCAGCTAATTCTAGCCTTTAAAATTCAGGGGAAAATATGTCTGGGTCCCCTTACAGTCTGAATTAATGTGTATTAAGCAGAGGCCAATTAACATTCTGAACCGTAGCATAAGCAGCCAAATGTTGTACAACAGAGCTTTCTCTGACTATGGAACTCTTAAGGATTCTTAAATTAAACCTCAGGGAAAATCTTAAAAGTAAACAAGATGACTAATAAAGATCAAAATCCATGTGTTTGTATCTCTATTGTTAAATTATTAAATAAAATTTTGACAGAAGTATTTTGTCATCCTTTTGGATGCTGAAACTGGTGGAATGAAAGAAAATACAACAAGCTCTATGTCCTAACATAACTCAAAAGAAGATTACATGAGTCCAAAAGGTTTGACAAACACTCTTGGTAAAGGAAGTGTGTTATATTTTACAAATCACTGACTACTTGAAGTAGCCAAATGGAACCTCTCATCAATATCTTTCAATATGATTTAAAAACATAAAAAAACACTTGAGACTTTGGTCCATCATAACAAAGAAAAACTCCAAGGCTCCTCTTCTTGAGTACCTTCACTGGGTGTTGCTCCAAGTAGGTAGGTCCTAAAGGCAGTTTTTAAAGCCCAGGTAAATAATTGAGATTAATGTTCCCTCATGGTCCTCAGAGAGACCTGAACCACAGGAACATGGATGTACCTGGAAGTCAAGTCAAATGAATCTGTACTAAGTAGCTCCAGGTATTATCTACAGAAGCATCCACAGCTGTGGAATCTCATTAGAAGACACAGTCTTTCAAGCCTAGATCTGATTCATGTCTAACTGCCCTTTGATGGAGCATTCATTAAACTGAGTCCTACTATTTCCTGAGGAAATAATTTTATCTTGAAATATTTTTTTCTAACAATGCTACAGTTCACTATTAGAAATGCTGCACTTAGAAAAAAAATTGAGTTTGTGTAAGCAGATCATTATTTTTCAAATATTTGTATAAAAAAGGATATTTGCATTGGACTGTCATCCTTTTCCAGCTGCCTTCTGTGAAGAAATAGCATCATAATATTATCCCAGCTAGTATAAGAGTATGACTGACAAGTTTTTCATGCCTTTATCCATCAAAAAGGAGAGATTCAATTTGACCTGAAGACGTTTTTCACCCTTCTGTCAACTGCTGAGTTACTCCTTTTTTTTTTTTTTTTTTTTGTCTTTCTAACTATTCTAAAGTTGCTTTTTCTACCTTGATGAACCTTCATTGTGATAGGGAGGTGAGAGGACATCTCATGACTTCAACAAAGTAACTTCTCATCCCTGTCAGTCTGAAATTCACCCTGAAAACACACAAAGGAGTAACCTTAAGAGTCAATGTGACAACCTTGATAAGTCTTAAAGTTCTAGCTTGATAGCCTATTTTTATTTTGACAACTGAAAGAATAAAATATAGAGCAAATTAATGTATGAAAACTTCAAGAATGCTGTTGGGTCAGGTGTCATCTGGATGAGAGAAATAATTTCCAGCGATAAGGATAACACCATGTCTGTGTCAGGTATTTAAAGATTTGTTTCAGTGGCCGAGAAAGATTAAGGTAGTAGGGACTATCATGGAGGAATAGCAACATGGAGAAATGGAGAGAACAGCAAGACGGGATCTTGGGCTAAATGAAAAAAAACCCAACAATATCCATGTTTCAGTTTTTGAAAGATATAATGCACTACTTTCTGTTTATTGTAATTGATAAATTAATACTACAAGCTAAAATTAATAAATAATTTAACTATCTGTTTCTTCTATTTCTTCTTTACATCACAAAAATTGCATAAACAGTACTTCGTTTTGTTCATACCCATTCTATATTGACAAGTGCCACCACATTTCTTTACAATCTGATCCTCAGAAGGAAAAATCTACTGGGATAAGGGACAAGCAGAGACAAAAGATAAAAGGCCTCTAATTTTGGTCTAAGAGTTCCCTATTTTGACTAGCTAATTTCTGTAACACTTTCCAGCTATTTGCTGTCAGTTCCAGACTCATTCTTGGTTTCCCAGCGCTCAGACCTCTCCCTGGTGATTCACCCGAACAGAGCCGGCAGTTCCAGCGGTGTCAGCTCCAGGACACTCAGCAGGGACCAGCTGCCCAAATGCAGACACTGCAGCGTCCACCTGCAGTTCATGTCCAGCTAAAGGGCTGCAGGCACAGGACCAAGGTGTTGCATTCACCTGCAGCAATACTGCCAGCACATTTGTCTGCTCTTCCTGTCCACTCATCATGCTGACCACTGGAACCATAAGTTCTGGAAACCCCACACATCTGCAACTGAAACCCAATGACTCAGCCCCCCAGAAAAAGCAATTCTTGTCTCTGGCAACAAGCTGAAATTGCTGTCTTTTTATGACCAATATCTGGTCAAAATCGATTATTTCAATGCATCTTCCTGTGTTTTCTGCTTGACTTCTTTTGGGTTGGGCTGTTGGATGTCGTTCCTTTTAAGTGAGAAACATGTTGACTATAAAGGAAAACAGTCCATATGATAGATGGTGGGGAGGCAACTGGAGAAAAAAAGCAGGTCTCAACCATGGATACAGGAAAATTATGAAGTCTGTGTTCTGGAGGAAAAGCTAGAGAAAACAAATTGTGATAGGAGAAATGAGAAAAGCAGAACTTTCTCCAGAGTCCCTGCTGATCGACATTTGTCCTTTAAGAAAATTTATTTTATTAAACAGTTCAAATTTAAATTTAGAAACTCCTTAGACCTAGATATTCACATTGCAGACTTCCCTTCACTTTTTTTCATTTGGTCTTGTGTGTTGTACTCCAATGCAAATTCCAGAGGGTAAACTCTCTGGGCTTTGCTCCTCCTGGCCTGTGCATTTTTGTAATTCTCTTTTCACTGGGAATTTGAGACAGATATAAGTCCAGGGTTTCAGCAAAAAGTTGATAATTCCTTAAAAAGGGCAAAAATTTTGGCTCCCTGGATGATGTTTCAGGGGCTGGGATTAGAGAGTGCACTGATGGATGATCTGTCCTCTGACCCTGATGCATTGTCACTGTCATCACCTGTAGGTTACTGTCCACACTGCATAAAGGCAACTTTAGCTGTTCATCTCTGCAGGCCCTTTCACCTTTCTGGCAGGAGACAGAAAATCTCTTGTAGAAAAACAAGATATGTTACTTCTACCCATAAATTTTTCGTATTGGAAGCCGTAAATCTTTTTTGAACTATATCACCTTTGAATCAGTCAAGCACAATGAGTTTCTTTGATTTACAGGAATATGCTGGTATCCAGGGAAAATAGACAGGAATATGCCAATTCTGTCTGTAGTATAGGTGCAACATGCTTATTAAAGCCCACACAAAAAGAAAACATCTTGAGCATAGTAGAGTGGGCCTGATTTTTTCTCCACCAGTTGCCATCTGGTTGCATTGGCATAGTATTTGTGATCATCAACACTAGATGCAGGTCTGCACTCAGTGTGCCAGCCAAACCGGTCCCTCCTGCTCGCACTGGACTGAGAAATGTGATGTTAAATAAAACACTTCACAAGCAACAGAATCTGGTACATAACAGTTTAATGAGTTCCCAATTAAATCTAAATTTAAAGCTTTTTGTTTATCCTGGCCATGCTCAGAGGCTTATCAAAGCAGTTAAAATCATAATAACTAAAGTAAACCTAAATTATTTCATTTGTGTTGCTTCTGAATCCTTAATTGAGCCCATTATGCTTTTTTTTTTTTTTTTACTGTTCTTTCTCCTGAAATTTTTAACACTTAATTTGCCACAATTATTTTGTCACAGTGAGGAAACAGAGTCAGGATATGTATATTTATTAACAGTGGTGCTAATGCCACCTCAAAATACTCCCAATTTCTCCAAAATATCCTATTTCTTCAGCTTCACATATTAAAAAATATTTGTTACCTACTGGTTTCAATTTCGTACTACTGGAACTCATCCTCTCTTCACAGTTTTTCCTAGTATGACACTGAAAATGCATTTAAGACACAGACAAGGTTCTTAAGATTCTTAAATAGCTACTTAGTTTGCAATTCAGCCCCATTTTTTTCTGCAAAATACCATACAGCTGAATGGGCTTTGGTGCTGCTTTGTTACTAAACTAGCAACTGCTGAATGCTGACAGTCACAGAAATCACAGTAATAATTTTGTTTGCAGGCTTGCATTGCACAGGTTGATGTGGTAGACATTTGTCTCAGTTTCGTCTACTGAATTTCTTCATCTGAACCCCATTTATTTGGTAAAAGTGTCCTGGATGTATAGGAGATTTTTGTTATACATAGAAAACACCTCAAAAGATATATATAGATTTTTTTCTTAGTTTTTTTTTGTTTTAGTTTTTAAGGTTTTTTTTTTTAATAAAAGCTGAGATCTGCCGTGTCTCTGATTTTAACTGAGCCACCTCAGATATGCATGTAACAGAGGCAGGCAGAGGACAGCACACTGCCAATGTCCCTCCAACATCACTTTCAACTGTAAGTTAAGCACAACAGTTCTGGATTCTGCATAAAATAAATCCATAATTGAGATCTCTAAATCAAACACCAGTTTCCTTGGTGGTAAACAGACAGACCTGGTTGTGTTGACTATAGGTGTAATGTGGGACTTTGTGTCATGCAGATTTGACCCATGTAAATTCCTAATGTTATGTCAATTTATTCTGCCTTTTTTTCCCCCTGCTACTGCCATTGATAAGGATAAGAAATACTTTTATTTTCTCAAAATTGCTGATTTGGGGATTGTAAGTGTAATGGCAGTCATGTGTAGGCCTATTGTTGTATCTTAAGGAACTCAGTTGCATCTACAATGGTCTTACATCAATTTATAGCTAATCTACTATTGATTTCAATAACTTGGTCCATTACAGCTTCTTTGTTTAACACACTCTTTTTGTCAGTAATTTCACTATTTAATATTTTATGTAATTGTCTAAGAGCAATAGAGCAGAAAGCCACTTGAGGCATAGTTTTGCTATTTATCTCCTTTTCTCTTTTCTGCCTTCCTTTTCCTTGTGTCTCCTTGTTCCATGTCAAAAGACTAATTTATGAGCAGACTCTGAGTCATGTCTGGCCTGTTGATTTATTATTGAGCAGTGTTGAAATAAGACTGTCCATTGTGCATTTTCTCTTTGTGAATGACAAGCAGTTGCCGATTTAAATATATTAAAATTCCTCATTTTCTGCAAGTCTGGAGGTCGCAATTATTTTAAATTTCCTATCATAATTCGTATTCCTCTACATCACATCACCTCTTCTTCTCAAATATGTTATACTATAATCTGAAATCATTTTCTTAATGACAAGAGCTATGAGAACAGAGGGAAAAGACTAAAATAGTTATAATTACTAAAATCCAATTATGCAAAATCAGGCTTTAGTAGTAGTCTCTTGTTTAGGACATAGCTTAAGGAATTTAAATATATCTGTGTAAAAATGTTATGTAAATCAGAGCTGGATAAAGGAATCTTTGTTTTCTATTTCTCACTTCTTGGGATTGTTTCTGTTACATCATGTTGTTTTATGCCAAATGTGACACACTTTAAGTATGCTATTCTTCTTTCTTAAGAAAAACCATGTTAGCCTTCATGTTTTTTATATGCGCACACGAAATTTTAATTTCAGCTAATGATCTGTGTTCTATGAACTTTGAAACATAGCAACAGGCAGTTGTAAATGGTCCATGTAAATCACTTTTTCCTAATCTCAGAAACCAGCAAATGTTATAATTTCTATGTTCAGATCAATAAAAAACCTCAGACACAAAAATGCCAGGAAAAAATGGCTGTGATATATAAGAATCCCCTGCATTGACTGCATTTCCAACGGGGCTGTGATCCATGCTCAGGGAGCATTTATATGAGAAAATAGAATGTACTCTTTTTCTTACATTTACCTAGTGAAGCACTTAAGTACTTAAAATTAGTCATCTAACTGAAATCAAAATATCTACACTGTGAGATTTTACATAGATCTGAGAATGGATAAATTTACTAAAATCTCTGTTATTTTATATTCTATCCACATTTGTGAGGCTGTGATGCATTCACACAGAAGAGACAGACTCAGGACACCATCTCTGGATTGTCTGATGTACTATTTTGGCAAAGAAGTCCAGATTATGTGGACTACATATTAAGGATCTGGAATTCAGAAGAAGCCATCAAACATGCTCAGCCATCCTGTTTTACTAGTGTGTTATCCTCTGTTTCAGTTTTACCCATGTTTTTGTTTTAATAATGCATCAAAATATGATAAATCACAATAAAATGTGCTCATCTCATTGAGCATACCTGATTTTGACAGTGGCCAGCAATATTTTAAATTCATCTGCCAGAAGTTTTGATTGCATATAAGGGTGGACAAAAATGCATACTGGTCTTCCAGGGAAGTATGAGATTTCTGTGTCTGATGACATTCAAAACTGAACTTGACAAAGACTCTAAGCAATCTCACCTATCTTTGAGGTAAATCATTCTTCCTGCAAACAGTTGGACTAGATGATCTTCAGATATTTCTCCCAAACTAAATTGCTCCAGGACAGTCTCTTTCAGTGTTCATTCTATGTCATGCCCTCTAGCCTTTCTTTTGCTCCACCCCAATACAAGAGAAACACCCTCCAGTTTTTGTAAGACATGCAACATGTAAGAAGATGCAACTGCAAACTGCATCTTCTGATAGAATCCATGGAATTGAAATGCTACAGTCCTCGCTGCTTTGTCATCCTTTTCACTTCTGCAACAAAACTTGCCAGGGAAGAAAGGATATTCTAGAGGAGGAAGGAACATCCTTTCATCTAAACTTGTAGCTTTTGTGTTTCCTGTGCATTAGTGTCCTGTACTCTGATACTCCTTCTCCCTTCCCTCCGTTGTCTTCTGGGATGGTTATCTTCTTTGTGATTTTCTATTTTTTTTAAACCCTCAAGAAACAAACAAACAAACAAATTTGAAATTTCCCCTATACTTACTATTCCTTTGTCTTCTCATTGCACAGAGTTCTCAGGGGCTTTTCCATAATAATGTTACTTTCACACTATTACGTGTTACAGTAGTACATTTGAAGTAGTGTTAGCAGATAAGTTCTTTATGTTGTTTTGTTACGAAAAAGACCAAATTCAGAATTATAGACAGAATATAGTTTAATATTCTGCAAATATTTGCAATTTTTGGTTAAAGCTAGCGAGTAAACCATATTTTTTTGTATTAAGCTACACATTTTATTGCATTTTTCTGAGTGAATTAGTAGAGAAACAGATGGATATGATTTATGGTATTCTGCTAGTGCATGTTCTTTTCCCAGTGGATCTTAAAGATTTGCATATATGCAGAAGAAAGACTAAGCCCCAGATCTTCTATTTTTTTAATTAATAAAAACTCCCTCCATTATATCCCTCAAGCATTATGAGTTACTCTGCTGTTGGATGAACAGCTAGAATACCCTCAGTTTTCGTTCAACTGATCGCTGTTTTTAAATTTGAATTAAATTCAAGTAAAAAGTTCATTGCAGCTGCTATTTTCAGTAAGATTGCTTCTCTTTAACACTGTTCTGCACTAATATTAAAACAGTGCTGGACTTTCATCAGTCAGTTGCAGACATAAAGATCTATGTGCATGATTCCTTCTTTATGTTGACTCCACATCTGAGCTTATAAAAATTACAGAAAATAGAGCCACCATGTAGGATCACCAAATTCAAATATGCACGAGATAAGGGGAAGAATTAGAACATATAATTGTGGAATAAATAATAATTCTGTTTTCTTGGAGAAATAAAAAGGTAAGAACAAGGCTAAAGAAGGAACAGACAGCTTTATTCACTCAAGATGATGAGCCTTTAAAGTAATTAGGGTAGAGAAAAAATTGAAGACTCTAATTTATATAATTTACATGTAAATAATATTAAATTTTAATAACTGTGAGAAAGGGAAAAAAAGAGAAATGAGACTATAAATAATGTGGAGGATGAACACAGGACAGTTGCATTTGTCATCTTCAGAGGGAAATGAAAACATATTTTGAGCCACTACAAGCCTCTGTGGGATTCAGCTTGTTTTTTCTATATGAGATTGACTGACTGAAAAGAGTTCACTTATGTAATACTGCATTCAGGAAATAAAAAGGAGACATTAGATACCTACATCATAGAAGAAAGGATTGAACAGAAAACACAGGAATAATGAAAGCAGCTACTGTGATATCCCACATGACACATTTTTTACACATTAGAAATTATCTAATGGCTTATGCACAAGACATGTTTCTAGCTAAACTATGGAGTAAGACACTTGAGTGTAAACCTCCCAACAGTTTTACCAGGCTAAAAGTATGATTCTTAAGATGCCTGCCTTTCAGAATTATACATATTAACACAGTAGCATTATTCTAGATTTATACTGCAGTGAGAGAGGAGGTGTTTTGAATGAATTTCATAAGGATAAACGTGGTTCTGTCAAATCAATGAAAAATTTTGCATGAAATTTTCTTGGTGAAAATATGATTGCTGCTTTAAACCTTACTTTGTTTTTCAGGCTGTTACCTTTTTTGCTTTTTTTTTCCTGTTGTAGGAAGAGAAAATTCCCTGAGTTTATGAAATAGTAGCCCTTTTTTACAAAGTCTTCAGTTTTATAAGTCAAAATTAAACAAAAGAAAAAAATTTTGCTCATATGTATGTTTTCTGATTTGGTGTAATTATACACGGTTTATAAATATAATAAACAATAAAAAACCCCATTAAAAACAGCTGCTCATTGTTATTTCAAGCAAACTTCCTTATCAAGGTCAGCAGGATAGATCAAGGCAGGTGTTTCAAAATGCACCTATCTCTTGAGCTTTTTATAGATCATTAATTCACTTGAATATTGCACTGGCAACTTTACCAATATAAATTTTCTCTGTGAACATGTACTTTTTAGGTTAATTAGTTTTTTATGAAAGAAGAAGTAATTTTCTACAGAAAGTCAGTAACCATAAATCACCAGAGCTGCATTTCAAGCATTAGTTCTTCCCACTTGCTCAGTCACCATATGGCACCACACACTGTGCTGAAAGATAATCACTTTATTGTTGGCTGCGTTTTTAATCAGCTACATCTCATACTGTTTTGTTAAACATTTCCTTGCAAATAAAACAGCCTTACAATACATTTTTGCCTTGGAAGAAAACATAAATAAGAACTCTTGAAACACAGGAAGATCTGCTGAAACTTGAAACCCAAAATTTAATCAACAGATCAGGCATAAAAAATCAGATTGGTTATTTAAAGTACCACAAAGATCCACCCAGTGGAACTGAGTTGGGAGCTGAGGAAACCACTGTGCAAGGTGTCTGTTTCCTAGAAGTAATTTGCTGGCTGAATTAAGCTTGACAGCTGCTGTCAGACCGTAATCTGCCCTGCGCTGAGCTTGAGCAGCTAATGGGTTGCTGGGGTCCACCCACAGTGCAAGTGTGCACAACCAGTGATTTTACACAGTGGCTACTCCTGCACTTCTCTTCTGCTTTGATCCCACAAACAAAAATCCCACAGATGTTTCTGGGTGTTCTTTAGGTAGAGGTTCTTTCCTTTTGCTTTTAAATTATGCCCACTCCACCAGGAGCTCTCTGGCTACTCTGGCTCAAGTGCTTTGCAACTTTGAATAGATATGCATTCACAGTTTTTGTATTTGGTTTGCATAGCAAGGTTTTGGTAGCAGCAGGACAGGAGGGAGGGTGGAAAATGCTGCACAACAGCAACCACAGTCAGAAAGAGGAGTAGGAGCACGTGACAGCCACAGCCCTGCAGACCCCAAAAGCAGTGAGGAGGGAAGGGTAGGTGCTCCATACTTGGAAACACCTGCAGTAAAGACCAGGTGAGGCAGCCATGCCGTGCTCCTACAGCCTTAAAAGATTTGTGGTGGAGTAGACCCCACACCAGAGCACGTGGATGCCTGGAGGATGCTGTGACCTTTTGGAAGCCTGAAATGGAGCAGTTCCCTGAACAACCTGTGGACTCATGGAGAAAGGAGGACTTGTGACTTTATGGGGAGCAGCCTGTTCCTGAAAGACAGCACCGCATGAGAAGGGACACACCCTGGAGCAGCTCCTAAGAGCTACAGCCCACAGGAACAACTCCTGTTGGAGAAGCACTTTCATGAAGGACTGTCTGTATGGGCCAATCCCTTAAGAGGTGGACTTCATGATCATTATAGGTCTCCTCCAGCTCAGAATATTCTGTCATTCAGTGAGATGTACTCCATGCTGGAGCAGGGGAAGAGTGTGAGAGTCCTCCTGCTGAGGAAGAAAGAGCAGCAGAAGCAACATGTGCTGAACTGACTACAGCACCCATTACCTGTCCCCCTGTGATTCTGTAGGGGAAAAGAACGAGAAAATAATTAGTGAAGTTGAGCCCAGAGAGAGTGATGAGTGGGGGGAAGATGTTTTTAGAATTTGGCTTTATTTCTGATTATTATACTCTGATTTGATTGGTAATAAATTCAGGTAATTTCCCTGAGTTTGTTCTGCCCATGAGAATAACGGGCTAGTGATCTCTCCCTGTTTTTATTTCAACATACAAGCCTTACATTTTCTCTCCCAGTTCAGCTGAGGAGTAAAGTGATAGAATAGTTCCTGGCATCCAGCCAGGGTCAACCCACCAAAGGGATTAAAAAGGAAAAAAAAATAGTATGTACATCAAGAGAAAAAACCCAACTTAAAACAAGGTTTCCTAGGAGAAGTAACTGATGAGCCATTCCTCTGAAACAACTACAAACACAAATAGCAACAGCCTGAGATAAAAAAGAGAGAAATTAAAGGATCTTTGTATCTTCAATTTACAGAAAATTGCATACAATTTCCAGAATGTTATGCATAAGTAGTCAAATGCTGACATTAATATAAGCAGTGCAACCTTCTCTCTAGCCTTTTGCATATGAATTGTGATACATAGCCCTTCAGGTCTGTTGGAATCCCCAGACACTCTCCTTTCTCTCATTTCCTGAATGCAGAATCAGATTATTCCTTGGGGGGTGGGGGCCAGTGGTGGGGAGGAGCAGTTCCTCGCTGTCTGAGGAATTTCTGACTCTCCTGGGATGGAACATGCTCAGCATGGATATGCTGTTCTGTAAAACTGCACAGGAAGAAATCTTCAGATGCTCAGATATAGGGAAAATCTCACAGGATGCTAAAACATTTCTGAAGCAAGGAGAAATGCTCTGTCAACTATTTTGTTTCTTTCCCAGATGGTGGAGGTACTTGAACCCTCAAAGATTTGTATGCTTTTTGGTCTGAACAAAATCAATATCTTTCTTGTTTGCAGAAAGGCTTGGCTGTTTATATAGAGATATTCACTCCAAAATTTAATCTGGTAGACAAAAAGAATGAGAAGTTTTGGAATGATTGCATAGCGGCTATCTAAGTTTTAAACAACTAAAACCAGTGTATTTGTCTTACAGTCACACTTCTATATCTGCATTTATTTCACATTATGATTAAATAGTGCTTTTGGGGTTTGGAGGGAACAATGTGTGGTGGTGCATTTCCCTCCATGCCCTTTCCAGGCTGCAGTGTGATCTGAGAAATAGTTGTTAGGCCTTGGCCTTGAAAAACAGCACCTGGGCTCAGCTCTTCCTGAAATTATCAGAAATACTGTCTGCCCCCAGGAATTGCTAACAAGCTCCTGTTTTCTGTATAAACAGCCTTGGAAAATACTTTTCTTCCCTGGACAGTACAACATTCCTGTTCTCACACTTAGAAAGAAGACGACCCCAGCTGTGGCCAGGATGAAACACTGTTATGATTAAAGCCCACTGCCTTGAGACCCTATGAACAGTGTCCAAAATGAGACCCTTGGAGCTCTCCTGGGCTGCAGCAGGCTGTGACCAGCAACCTTCCTCTGAGTGGGGCCTCTCAGAGCCAGGCAACTCTCATGTGTGCTGTGCCTGGAGGATCGCTGAGTGATGATGACTCCTGGGCTGATGTCCTTGCTCCAAAGTGAGTAGTTTGCTGACTCCAGGGGGAATTTTTCACAGGTACCTTGCTGCAGTGACTCTTCATATCTGGATGCATAAACTTGTGCATATGCTTGAGCAAATCTGGGAGAAATACTGCTTTATTAGGTGTTTAAGTACCTTAGATGTCTAAGTAAGTTAGGCCTGTAAGCTTGTGACTTATGGCTTTACTTAAATGCAGCTAAGTGCTGCTTTTTTGCTCAGTTGCTAAATATATCTGTGAAGTTTTGAGTTAGGTTAAATGCTTTTAAGTGTTATTTCTCTATTAAATTGTTAAGTCATGAATTAAAGTGAAGTTAGATATATGTGTTGCTCGTTTGTTAAATTGTTAGATTTAAGGTATAACTTGTGTTAAAGTGCTGTTAAGTTTGAGGGCAGATAAACTTTTAGGCTTTATTTCTTTTTATCCTTGCCCTTGTCCTTTTTTCACATGTACCTAAACACACACACACAAACACACACATATACATACACCTTAGATAGTTCCCAGTTCATTTCTGTTTTGATTGCTTGGATTTTTTTTTTGGGTTTTTGTTGATTATTTTTCCTTGGTGTGCCTTAACTGTCCTGTAAATAGTCAAGTGAATTTTGCCAAAAGACTTTCTCGTGTTGTCGCTTAATATTAAATCTGGTTTTTGCTGATAGCCTTGCTGATGATTTTTTAAGATCTCCACCACTCATTCATAACACACATATTGCTGGGAAACGACAGGGTATCAAAAAGATGACATTGGCTTTAATATGGCTAGTCTATAAGGAAAAGAACAGAGAGGAAATGTAAAAGTTTATACTTTTATATTGACTTTATTCACAGTTTCAGCTTCTGTGTAAAGCATTATGGAACCCTTGTTTCTTGTACCAGTGTTGTACCAGGTTTTATTATTTTGGCAGGAATATGTCTAATTGTTTTAAGGAAGAACAAATGATAATTTTTGATGTTAACAAAATTCTCCAGCATTTAGTTTGGTATTTTTCTGTGTTCTTTCCAGTTTCTTTCTGGATTTATTTATACAGGAAAGAGAAAATCCTACATGTTTTCTTTCATGTAAACAAGATTTTTTTCCTGTAAATAAGTTTTCAGTTGTTTTTCTCTTGTTCCCAGCCTGCAGCTGGACCATCCAGGAAATAAATCCTGATGGGAAAGAGAGGATAGTGAACATGTTTGTGCATATTATATAGACATTACAAATGCAACCATTAGGAGCTGATTTTGCATGCTCATTCACAGGGGTTGGGGTGGCACACAGTACCCCGGTGGTGGCAACCCTAGAGAATGAATAAAACATGCATTTTTCATTTGGCAAGCTGAGACACTGGCTTCAGGGAATGGGTTGCATGCCTTCAAGTGTAAGGGATGTGAGAAACATGTGGAGTTAAGGAGGAACACAGGAAAAGTGAGAAAGATATATAATCCTGAGCATGTATGCTATCTTTCATAAATCCTGAGGTTCTGGTACTGTTCATAGCATTAACCATAAACCACTTGTGATAATGGCAACATTTACCATGACATTTAGAAATGTCTGCTCATTATAAAATGTTTTGCCAAGCAGGAGTTTCTGTGTACAATTTGATTAGTCATTTATTCAAGGAAATTCTATGTCAGTTGCCAGGAGACAGGAATAAAGTGCTTGGCTCTGGGAAAGTTCTTTTCCCATCATGTATATTTGAAGGGACTCCCAGGCAGATTGAGCCTGTTTCTGCTCCCAATAGCATATGACAGAGGGGCTCCTGGATATGCTCTAATCCATAAAAAAAAGCTGACATCAGCTCTATAGCTGATGAAGGTTTATGGTCAGATCTTCAGCTCTTTCCATTTCATATGCTCTGTGTGTTTCAGGGGAAGGAGTAGTGGCAGAACAGCTGATGAGTTTGATATTTGGGTTTAGGTATCCACTGATGCATTACAAACTTTAATTAAAATTATCAGAGCAAAGTGTCTTCCTGGTGCCAATGTTTGCTTCACAGGGAATCTAGTAAACAAAGGCAGAATAAACTGTGCATCTCAAATGTGTACCCATCTCTCTGTAATAATGCTGCCACATTTCCAGTTAATTCTACCAAATATTACCTACAACAAGATTTTTGGGAAGGTCTGTCTTCTTTCTATAGGCCATAGCATGAGCCTGAGTATTTTCCCTCAGTCTGTAATGCTGAAAATTTCAGAAATTGAGATTTATTTTTTTTTTTAATTATCTGCACACATCTCAGAATGAGAAACAATTTAGTTGCTGTTTCTTGGTTGTGGTGTGGTTTGTTGTGGGGATTTTGTTTTGTTTTGGGTTTTTTGGGGGGGTATTTTTTTTGTTGGTTTTGTTTTTTTTTTGAAGGATTTGTTTTGGTTTTTGTTTGTTTTTTCTTTGGGTTTTTTTTTGCTTTCATTCATTAGTATCTTTTTGGGGGTTTTTTTTGTTTGTTTGCATTTTTTCATTGAAAATGTGGGCTGAGAACTGTTCTGAGTCTATAACAAACTTATATTTCTGTCTCTTCCTTGGATTTGTCTCAGAAGTCCTTTGACGTTACCATGACTGTGGCTGGGGGTCGAGCATTGGCCATGGTGGGATGGCATGGGAAATTGAATGGGTGAATGGCTCTTCTTGATATCTTTAACTCTCTTTAAAATTTGGATGGGCACCAGATTATAGAGTTGTTTTGGTAAGGGAGATATTTTCCCAGAAAAAAGGGATGGCATTTCACTAAAGAAGTGTGAAGCACAAGTAGAATTATACCATTGAGTATACTCATTGTCTGAGGTAGATTTGCAGTCTTAGTCATGTGGAGGTGAGTAAATATGTGAGTAATTCCATTGACTTCTGCAAATTTAGTCAATGCTTGAGTAGGAGAATTGGAATATTTTCTGACTGTGGTATCAGGAGCAGCTGCTCAGTTTTCTCTACCTTTCTTTATTCCAACATAAAATCTTAACAACCGTTTTTCTGGAATAGTTTCTCCTCCTCTTGTTTAGTTTTCATGAGACTTCACAGCTGAAGTCTTTCCAATAAAGATTGTATGAAATATAACTTTTTATCTGAGGATATTTTCCTGTATTTAAGCCACATTAAAAAGTTTATGTCACTTTAGAAACACCTCTGAGAGAGCTGCCACTGAGTTACCATGTTCTTAATAATATTGTCATCACAGAAGCATAAAGTGTCTAGACTGGGGAATCCTCAAGTGTTTCTTACCCTTCCTTATTGTCTTGCTTTTTTGCCTTCCTAAGTAGATCCAAAACTTTGTTCACTTTAAGAGTGTAGTACCTCTTGTAAGCATGGGTGATTTCTTGGCTTGCCAAGAGAGAACATCCTACAAGTAGTTCAGGAATATTTGTAATAACAGGATCATTGCCTAGCTAGCCAACCATAAAGCAAAGCAGTGCAGCCAGAATCTATATTCAGCATCTTGGATAAGACTGGTTTTCTTTGATTCCAGCTAATCCTAATGAAATATCAACTAAATCCAGACTAAGAGAACTTCAAATTGCCTAGGAATTCTTTCTTTCTCGAGCAAGGCATTTGAAACCACATGTAGTTGGTTATAGATTTCCTCCTGTGTTTCATTTCTGGATGCTTAGTGTAATGGATTCCTGCATTTGCTTGATGATTTGAGAATACATTGTAAGAAAGACTCATGAAAAAAAGACTCTGCAAAATTCATTCCTTAGTCTAGTTTCTGGCTTTTGCTTATATCCCTAGTGTATTGTAACTCTCTTCTGAATCCTGCTTTTGGCCCACTCTAGTGTCCAAAGTCATAGTTACCTACCTGTTGGTAAATATCTTTTTACTAGACCCTTGAAGCCAGCAGCACATCCTAAGAGCTACAAAAATGACTTTTCTATGAGAAAACATGAGCTTTTCATATCCCTGAGTACTTTTCTTCCTAGCTTTGGAGATATATCTCTCTTTTTCTGCAAGTACTGTCTGTCTCTTGTTATTCTGCTGTTCAATTCTCCTGTGTAGGGAGCTACAGACTTCTGTGCTGTCAAGCCTAAATCTTTAAATTAGTTTATCTTCTGCAAAATAAGCAAAATAAGAGGAATTAATTTGCTCAGAAATTTGTGACCTATGAGTACAGCTGAAGCAGAAATGAAATGTCTTCAGTTCTCCAGTGCTACCTTTTGTTACAGAAATGTGCATTCAGACAACTTGAATGGAATCCATTGCTTCCATCTTAAGCATCCAAGATGTATATGCTTAAAGTTCAGCTTGCTGCTTTAGAATTTTTTAGCAATCACCAAAGAGAACATGCTCTGGAGTGGATGTCTTGTGAAATGCAATGAAAGCATTTTAAATAGATAATAACCTGTTATCAGAAGAATTAAATCCAAGAGATGCAAAGAAGATATCAGACCTAAATGTTATTTTTGTGAGTAGGAATTACTAGATTAAAGTGAGAGGGCATAAGTTGTTTTGTTCTGGTTATAAGCTGTGATATTGGCTACTATTTGAGTTTGTCTCACAGTAAAGAAAGGCACATACAATGTGCATGCAATCTATTTAAAAGGACCATGCAGAATTGAGACAATGGTGGGGAAATTGGGACTGACAGGAGAGTAATTGCATTGAAAATCAAAAAGGTAACCTGGTCTTTATGTGGTGTACAAAGATATGTGAAGAATGTGTAGCAATTAAGCAGCAGGAATCTTCTCTCAGAAGAGAGAGTACAGTAACCAGTGCAGTGACAGTAACATGTGACTCCCTTTTCCCTTCATGATAAAGGTAGAAATATTTTACCTTGACTTTTTTTTTTTTTTTTAATTTAGAACATTTTGGTGTGATATATTTTAGAGGCCCATGTAAAATGGGAAGAATCCTAAAGCTGCCACTTCGAGAAATGAATAAAACATACAATGTTATTAATATTTATAACTGGAAGCAGGCTAATTAATGCTCAGTGGTATGAAAGGTCTGTGTGTTATCCCCATTGGACAGCAGTCAGGGAGGCTGGATTCTGAGCTGAAAATACAATGTCCCTCAGATGTCATGATGTTTACCTCTGTGATACTGGCTCATTTCCCACATGTGAGATAGACCCTTGGTGTAGGTTTTTTAGAAGGTCTGGTCTTTTCCTAGATCATAGCTGTCCTGATAGGCAGCTGTGGTGGTTTGAGAAGGCGTGTTGGAATCAAGCTGTGCTAATATAAACACTTGAGCATACTTGCTCAGAGAATTTTTTGTTACTTGTTTGAAATAATTATCATCTTTTAAGTGTTTTTTGAAGAACTGTGACAGAGCCTATGAAAATCTGTACTTCAACTTAATTTAAAAGCCTTCTGTAGATAGAAGTAATCAATGAAGACAAGCATGCTTTTAAAATTTATATTGACCAAGGAAATATCTTGTTGTTCCTTGCAAGTTTAAAATTATTAGGGGAACAAAAAACTTCCAGGATATACACAGCAAAATTAACCTAGATAATGGTATTTTACATTACACTTATTGAATTTATCCAGTTGTAGAACTCAGATGACAAACATCTAAAAAATACTGTGCTTAGTAAAGGGCTTTCCCTGTAACTGACATTTCAAGAGGTAAAGACACCAGAAAAGATACAAAAGACAGTACAAATTATAACCAGTAGTCTCCCTTCATTGCAAAAATGTCTCTTTGGCTATAGTGTAAGGAAATAAAAACAGAGCCATGAGACATACTTAGGGAAAAGAAACCATAAGACTGTGTAACTAACACCCTCTTTCCTATTATTAAATCTGTCCTTTGTCTTTTTTTTTTTTTTTCCTGCTCCTTGGCATATAAACTGCTCTCACTCAACCTCCCACATTCATCATAAGGCAGATCTGAGTAGGCATAAGGGAATAATTTAAAATATGTTTCTAAAGATTCTTGAAAGTATTTTTATGGCCATTCTGGAATAAAGAAGTAAGGATTCAATTTGCCATGGGAATGAGGATCTGTTTGTATTTTACACGTCATGTCATCGAACCCTCATTTCAAATATGGGTCATTTATTAGGACGTATTTCTATGTAGGAAAGAATGAGCTGGCATATATTTTATGTTCAA
>JAYDZK010000056.1:9043987-9081242 GCA_034509185.1 Euphonia xanthogaster | reverse complement strand
AGATAAATTAATTTCTGTAAAATTATCACACCTCTGTATCAATGAGAGCTTGCTGTGAATTCAGGATTTGACTTAATGTAAACAGTTCTTTAAAGGCTTGTCTGTGTTGTAAGTCCCTCCTTACACATGAGTCTCAGACTTTAGAAAACCCTGTTCTTTTGAATGACTTAGCAAAGAAGGCTTGGTGACCTTACAGCACCTTCTGGTACCTAAGGGGTGTCATAGGAATGCTGGACAAGGACTTGTGACAAAGGCATGTAGTGACAGGACCAGGAAGAAGGGCTTCGAACTGAAAGAGGAAAGGCTTGAATTGGATATTAGGGAGAAATTGTATACTGTGAGGTTGCTGAGGCATGGAAATGGGCTGCTCAAGAAATTGTGATCTTTCCATTCCTGAAAGTGTTTAAAGTCAGGTTGGATGGGGCTCTGAACAACCTGGTCTAGTGGAAAGTGTCTGGAAAGTGTACTGGAACAAAATGATCTGTAAGGTCCCTTCCAGCCCAAATCATTCTATGATTTTATGAGTCATAGGAAGTCATTTTGCTATTTTCTGATAAGCTACAGCTTCACCTGCTATGAATCTGTAGGATCTTTGGTAAGTGTGCTCACTTATCTAGTCTTTATGATTGCCTGGAATGTTAATCCTCTTTGTGGCCCCTTGCCATGGCAAACACTCTGTACTTCTGGAACCCACTCAGGAAGCCTCTGGCCTCACTGGTGCTTGACATCTGCTTTTCCATATCTTCATTTCTCCCTTAGTTTAAATTACTGATTTTATAAACAAAACATTCCCATTAACCCTTATTAGATTAATAAGCCCTTAATCTCCTTATTTCCTGGATAAATTGAATCTTATGTCTAAGAGCGTTGCATCCTACATATACAATCTAAACTGATATCTTGAAGGTTTGCTCTCCAGGGTTTTTTATCTTTGGGGCTTTTATGTATTAGCTAAGGGTCTCCAGAAAGTTAACTATAGCTGTCCACATTAGATCAGGTGTGTCTGAGTCCAGGACACGAAAGACTTAATTTCTGAGTATGAAACACAGAAGGTTTCAGTGACATAGTAAGGTAAGATCCACATTAGTCCATTTGCCTGTGGTCAGAATAGTGTTCAGAACTGTGAAATGGAGCCATTCTGCATACGGACATGAGGGAAATACAAGACCAGTTGGAGAGCTGGTGACTGAGAGCCCAATTCAAGTACGTGTGATTTGGTGCCACAAGTCTGCTCTTAGAGGAGACAAGATGCTTTGAACCTGCCTCCCTGAAATGGGGTTTCATATCTTCATCAGGTTAAAAAAAGTCACTGCAGATCCTGGGAGCAGGGATCAAACACCTCACCAACTCAGCCAGACATGACAATGTCAGTGTAAACCTCAGGATCCAATTTGCCTGCTTTTCTTGTGGCTCCATAACCCTACTACGTTAAACCCCACCACCATAATGCCACGTCCTTCAGCAAGAAAATTTAGACCAGACTCCAGGCTGATCAAAGTGTCTGCCTTGGCCTGTTGATCTAGGAAAAGAGCTAGACATTTAACCACTACTCTAATCCATACATTAAGTAGAATGTCTGAACTGGATGAATTTGAATGCCCCCCATGGATTTTTCACAGGCACTTCTTTCTCTCTGGCACCTTCATGTGAATTATATGGGGTAACAGAAGGCTAAATTTTTATGAAACGGGTAGTAAGAAAGGTAGCCTGATAGTTTTCATTTCAGATGTGCAGATGATTCAGAGGGAAGATGAGGATCAATAGAAATTCAGATTAAAAATAACATTTTATATAACTGAACATAGGAGAAGTTTAATAATGAAAAGATTGTCATCTCTGATTAGGTACCTATTTAGGTATGGCACACACTGAGGCAAGGAGAAGCCATGATCTTAGTGCAGAGAGAATGAGAATTTTTTCTCTCATATTCATTGCTTCTGTAGTACTATTCCTCTAACATTTCCCTTCATTTATCACACTCTGAGGTGGCTGTATCTGCAGGACTTTCAGTTTGTGGTCCCCTAAATGGCCTGTTGATTAACTCCATGTGTACTCTGGGCAAAACATTAATGACATTCCTTTAGAACACAAGTGCCCATTATAACTAGAAGTGAGCACTAAAAGCCAGGAGATAATCTAGAGTAACTAATGGGGTGGCTATTATGGGATGCAATGTAACAGAAGGTATTATTTTTTCTTAATTACAATGAAAGATGTTTGAAATCTCTGTTCTTTTCTAGCAAGTACTAGCAATCTAAATCAAGTCTACAGTCTCTTGAATTAAATTTTACTGTTTGTAGAATGAAAACTAGAGAGTTAGTATAGTATTCATGCAAATTACTCTTTTGAGATTTTGAAAGCTTCATGGTAAAAGCCTGATTTCACTCAACATAATTTGTTTGTTGACAAGGAACAAAAATAATGTAAAGATTAAGTTTCCACTGCTTCCAGTATGGTATGTTATTGCTACATGCTGAGATCTCACATTATATGTACAGGTAAAATATGCTAACACAGTGCAAAAGTGAAAATGAATCTCTCCTATTGCATACAGAAGGGCATCACAAAATAATAGTGGGGTAAAGACCTCTCAGTCCACAAAACAGAGTAAACAAAATTGTTTTGAGAGGACAGAAGTAATAAGATACAGTAGGAGTAGAACTTATATCAATAGTTCTGTCTGGAAACACTTTACATATAGAGACAGAGCCTTGCACTTAAACTCACTCCTTAAGAGTGAAAAACAGGAGACTTCCTAGTAAAAACTTGATTTGCTGTGGGATATTCAGCTTAGATTAAAGACACATCCTATTGAGAAAAGCTTTCTTCATAATAAAATGCTAAAAGTTTCCTCTGCTATTCATGTGGACTATTACTAAAAGAAAAAGAGTCAACAACAACAAAATCTAGGAAAAGCTGTGACACCAAACTTGTGATAGCTACCTCATGAAGTGTCAGATGATGGTTCCCAATACAATCCCCACTGGGTGACAAGAATATTTTCAACAACACTTAGATTCAAGAGACACCAGATCAGATGTTCAGATATATTTCATGAAAGGCTGACGAGAAACATTCATCATTCCAGCAAGTAATCAAAATCTAAATGGTGGAAACCCTGATCCAATAGAAGAGACTTTTAAAAAGGAATTGAGATCTTGGATTGTAGTTTTGCCATTTCTTCAGTGTTTCACAGAATACTTACAACTATGCACTCCACTCTAGATGGTGTCTTAGATCCCATCTCAGTTTACTGTGAAAGGGTTCAGACTTCATTGTGTCTGTTCTTAGTTATGAAAGTTATCTCCAACCTGGCTGATTGGAGCCTTAGCAGGCGCAGGGAATGTAGTGGCTCTGATGGCTGAAGGTGGCTTAAGAGAGCACTTGAATCTCTGGGTGCCGGAGGTGCAGTGGCTGTCTGACAGGCAGGAGAGCCAAGAACGCTGTTCTGATGTGGTATCAGCTCCTAAAGCCCTGCAAGTGCCACAGCTGCTTGGTATTTTAGGTGGATAATTTTGCTGCTCTTATGTGACTTTTCATTATTCTTGAAAAATATAATGGAGATTTCCTCCTTGTATGACTATCACAGTTTAGGAGATAATAGGAACTGGTCTTGGCTGCATCCCCAGGCTTACTACACTTGGAAAAGAACATGACTATGTATGAAAGCAGAAACACATAGTCCAAGCAGAAGGAAAAAGGAGCACAAGAAATGCTCCATTAACTCTGTGTTTTGTTGTAAATTATGTCCTGATCAGTTAGGTTATAATCAAATTAAGAATTTTATAATGAAATTAATAAATGTTAAAACTTACCTATTATTTTCAGCTATCTTAAAAACTCTAAAAAACAATCTCTGTTGTAACTCTGTACTTGTGAAAACTGTGACATATAAAGTTAATGATACTTTCCCAGAACATAAATAATCTTCATATCAAAGAGCATAACAGTCTGGAGACTTCTGCATGGAAGTCTCCTTTGGAGTTCAAGCCTTCCTTTTCCAGCTACACTGTTAAAAATTAAACAGTCCATGAAAACATTTTCTTCATAGTTCCTTTGTTTTTACATTTTTCCCATCTGGTAGAGGCTCTAATTAGGACTTTGTAGCCTGAATTTTGGTGGGAATTCTGTAATTCAATATCATCTTAGGAGATTTTTGTTATTGCTATTTCATTGCATGATAACCTGGTGTAAACAAGACCTTTTCAACATTTCGTTGTGCTACAAATATAATCACAAAGTAATAAATTCCTATTTTTGTCTTTAGCAATTCTATCAGTTCAAGGTAACGTGAACTCAGCAATCATTTCACTAAGCCCTTTAAACTCTTTTCTGGACAGGGCACAGAATTGAGCATTAAGCACTGAGTGCCATCTAGTGCACACATTGTAGTGCATGGTCAAAAGCAAAAGAAAAGATTCTTCTAAATAGTTTCCACAAATAAAAAGGGGTATAGAAAAAATTACTATGTCTGAAATATGGATCATTAAATTACAGTGTGTCATTTAAGCAAAAATAATTAAGAACATATTTTAGACTACAGGGAGAGAAGTATGGACACATAACTATTGGATAGTCATGTATATTATTGTGTTGGTAGACGGAGCTCTTAAACACACCAGGAATTCCTTGTATCCTTTATTCCCCATATGATTTCCCAGTGTGCCACCTTCTCATCCCACTTTATGTCTTAGAACAGTCTAAGCCATTTACAACTTGTAATTTGCTAAATTACTTCTGTTCTTTCCTTCTGGGAAACAAGTGAATCTTAGCTGTGATATCTGGCAGGGTTAAAGGGTTTGCTATTTCTCCAGCTCTTTGATCTACAGGCAGTTTTAATCCCATTAGGTGACAAATTGACTTATCATTGCCATAGCTTTGTTGGTCCCACATTTCATTCTCCAGTTTTCCAGTTTTCACCAAAATCAATGAGAACCTTCCCACTGACATCTGGCCCTATTTTCTGTAAGATTGCAATGTGGCTTGGTAAGCAAAGCTTCCTCAGAAAAATGTCACTAGTGTGAATTAAATCCTTGCTTCACTATGGGGGGTACAGTCTGAAGAATTCAAAGTATTTAATACTTTATCAAAATTTTTAAGGTGATAAATATCTGTGTAAATTGATAGTTGGTATGGTTTGAAATGGCAAAAAATAGACCCTCACAGACAAGTCCTATAATATAATATCTCAGAGGTGTTTTTCCAATGTAAGCTCGATGTTTACAGTATCCTCATTTGCCTGAATTAGTCCTTGTTTTTTTTTGCTAGATTCAGTATATAGAATTTTATGTTACAGATCTAAAAATCGTATCTGTGGAGCTGGTTAATGACCAGGTAGAGACCCCCAGTAGGAGCATTTCCATACTTAGCATCACTTCATGTAACTTTTAGTTCAATTTTCTTCAGAAACTTGCAAAGGTATGTATTTCTAGTTAACTCAAAAGCCTGGACTAGAATGAATGTTTTTAGAAGGTCCCTAACCTGTCTTTAATGAAAAAATCTTTTCAGTGTTATTGTGTTAAAATAAGAGAGTCAGAGCTCTAAAGAAACTGTTCATGAAGTCACTGAGTTCTCCAAGTGTAACAAAATATGAAATTTGTTCTTGAGAATAAAAATAACAGTTGGAAAGGATAAATGGTTCATGAAGTGCTTGGTAAGTGCTGTATACTGCATGCAGCTATGTGGGTACAAAGGCACAGAGAAAGAGAGAAGAGGCAACCTGCTGCTGTCAGTAGAGAAACTAATTATCCATGAAAGTGTTGCTGTTTGCATATCTGTGCTGAAAAGGATAGAAAAGAGTATCCTGAGGTGCATCAAGCACAGCATCACTGGGTGGTCAAGGGAGGGGATTGCCCCACTTTGCTCTGCACTGGTGCTGTAGAAGGAGAAGCTGAGGTCATATGGTTTGTTCAACCTGCAGAAGAGGAGGCTGAGGGGAGACCTCATCACAGTCTACAACTTCCTCATGAGGAGAAGCAGAGGGGCAGGCACTGATCTCTTCTCTCTTCAGTGACAGGACCTAAGGGAATGGACCAAAGTTGTGTCAGGGCAGATTTAAGTTCGATATTAGGAAAAGGTGCTTCACCCAAAGGTTGTTTGGGCACTGGAACAGGGTTCCCAAGACAGTGGTCACAACACCAAGCCTGACAGAGCTAGGAAGTGTTTGGACACCATTCTCAGGCACATGGTGTGGTTGTTGGAACTGTCCTGTGCAGGGCTGGGAGTTGGACTTCGTTGGTCCTAGTGGGTCACTTCCAACTCAGGATATTCTACGATTCTATGAACTATTGCACCCAAGTTTGTTGACTCTGGGTCGCAGTACCAATGACCTTACTACACAGGGAAACCAGAGGAGAAAACACAAACAACCACACACACACCCACAAACCTGCTTGAAATTCTGAATATACTTAACCTAGTTACACAGTAAAAGACAACACATTAGAGATAAGAGCTGAGCTGCAGTAGCAAAATGTGATGAATGGCAAATAAAATAAGTGAACTTTGTCTACCAGAGGAGGAGGACCTGCTCTGATACACAATAGCACTGCCCAGGTGCAACATCTGTATCTCGGGAAGAGGGGCTGGAGGAATCCTGCTCTCTCTCCTGCTTTTGCCCCTGTTCCTGCATGGGCAGTGATTTTCCTTTATACCTTATTGTACTCCCCTTTGTTCTCTTATGCTTTTTGGGATGTTTCACATGTAATTAGTACACAATTCATATTGTCTCTGCTGTGCCCAAGTCAGGTTCTGCCCAGCTCTCAGGACTGCATTGCTTTAGTGAGCAATATAGAGGAGTTGAGATTTCTGCCATTCCCCAAGAACAAGTGATACTGCCCTATGCTTGTACCATCAGCTCCTCTGCTATTTACCTAGTCCTGGGATGATGGTATGGACGAGGTTAAGGACTGAAAGCTGATAAGCATCTATTGTTTTACAACAGAAATGTTTGTGTTCATTGAAAGTATCTTTCTTTTGCTCTTGAGATGGATAAAAATTTCAAATTTAGAGATTTTCATCCTTGAAAGAGGTACTAGAATGAACTAAGAAACACAAGTGTTATAAACAATAAAACCCCCTTAGATTAATATTATATTCTAGGCATTTTAATAACAGGCAATTTTGCATACTTGTGTGTTTGAGGGACAACTTACTAGAAGTGGTGTAGTGCTAGAAACAAGCTTTGCAGCCAAATGAAAATCAGCATGTAATGAATTTGGAGTGGAAAAGATTTACCATAGGCACATCTAAATACCAGGTGTGAATGACTCATGAACTTATCTAATCTCAGGACTGAATCACAACTCAGTAAATACCATGTGCCTTCTTCACACAAACAAAACAGTAAGAATCCTTCAGTTTATGACCCAAAGCAGAACAATTTTTAAACTCCTTTGATGAGATGTTAGTTTCCATAGAGAGATAGGTAATTCATCACAAAAGCATTGCTGACATTTATTACCAAGCAAAAGCATTTTTTCAATGTGAAATAATATGTCTCATCAGAGTACTCAGCATAGCTGGAAAAAATTAAGCAAAATTTGAGTGTCAAAGCCCTTCTTCAGGCTTAAGATAGGCTAGGTACATTTTAAAGCAAAATGGAAATTGAAAACATTTGTTCAGGCAGTCAGATCTTGGTAAGGTCATCTCTGAGAGAAAAGGTGCTCGATTTCTGTGAAGCAGATTGCATATTCTAAAAAGAAAAAGGCCAGGGAGCAGGGAAGGAGAGGGAAAGAAATAAATATCATAAGGCAGTTATCTTCTGGATAATTTCTGTAACAATTTAGTAGAGGAGAAGAAAATAAGAGCATGTCCTAAAAGCAATACCAGTACTGAGTTTCCTTCTCTGTGTACCCAGTAGAATTATGAATCTTAGCTCCCAACATCACTGAAAAAAAATATGATTTGTCTGTATCCTTTTAAGACAAAGTCTTAGAGATCAGAAATAAAGTAATTTAACTGTTTTAGAAATATTAATCCTTGTTATATAGCCTCTTAGAGATGTTTTGGAGTGCTCATCCAAACCCAAAAAGAACTGTGATTTTGGAGACAATTTCCAGTACACACAAAATTGCATAGGCTCACACTGATAGATGTTGAGAGAACAGAAATGCTGTACCTTGGGAGGAGAAATCCTATTCAAACTTTTGCCACCAGACTTGAACATTTGAAGTAATACATGGAGAACAGAGACCAGCACTGTTTTGCCTCTGTCAGTCTGCAGGGTTTGGAAAGGAGCTGGACCCTGACCACTACAGCTTTGGGGAGGTGAGAGAACTGCAATGCCTGGAACAAAGGAGAGAAATCTAGATTCTTACTCACACTTGAATCGAGCTTCAGAGGTTTCATCCCATGACTCATTTAGATGCAGACAGTATTAAATTCAAAATCTTGTTTAGTGGCAAAGAAGAAATACACATTAGATTAATATAGAACCAGGAAATTTTTGCTTGTGTAAACAAAATCTCAAAGTTTAATTATTATTATAATAGAGCCATAGAATAATTTCACTTGAAGTTAAGAGTGGTGAGTTTGGAGCTGCTCAGAGGTGGTCTCAAAGGTAGCAAGAGACAAAACTAGTCTTTTCTTTATAGAATCATTTGAGTTGGAAGATCACCAGGTTCCAACCCCCCTGCCATGAACAGGGACACCTTCCTCTAGAGCAGATTGCTCAAAGCCCAATCTAACCTGGTCTTGAACAGTTCCAGGGATGGGGCATCCACAGATTCTTGGGACAGCATGTTCCAGTGCCTTAACACTCTCTGAGTAAAGAATTTTTTCCCAACATCTAATCAAAATCACTACCCTTTTAGTTAAAGGGATAGTTAAAAACTGTTCCTTCTTGTCCTATCACCAACTGTCCTTGTAAACAGTCACTCTTTTTTTTAAGCCCACTGTCAGTATCAAAGCCTTCTCTTCTCCAGACTGAACAATGCCAAAATCTCAACAATGTCTGTCTTCACAGGATGTGCTCCAGCCCTCTCATCATCTTTGTGGCTTCCTCTGGATTCACTCCAACAGATCCACATCTTCCTTGTGCTGAAGACCCCAGAGCTGAACGCTGTAGCTCAGGTAGATTCTCAAGAGGGCAGAGTAAAGGAGCAGAATCACCTCCCTCAACATGCTGGCCACACTATTTGTGATGCGCCCCAGGATAAGGTTGGCCTTCTGGACTCCAAGCACACATTGTTGGATCATGTTCAGCTTTTCATGCACGGGAATCCTAGGTCCTTCTCCACAGGGCTTCTCTCTGGGAGTTCTTCTCCCAGTCTCATGCCTGAGACTGCCCAACCCAGGTGCAGCACCTTGCACTTGGACTTCTTGAACTTCATTAGGTGCTCATGGGCTGACTTCTCAAGTTTCTCCAGGTTCTCTTGGATGGCATCCCTTCCTTCTTTTGTGTCAGCTGTACCACTCAGCTTCATGTCATCTGCAAACCTGCTGAAAGGTCACTTGACATGACTGTGTCATTGATAAAGATATTACAGAGCTCCTATCCCAAGACAGAGCTCTCAGGGGCACCACTCATCACTGGCCTCCACTTAGATATGGAGACATTGACCAAAATTCTCTGGCTGCATCCATCCAGCCAATTCCATATCCACTGAGTAGTCCACCCTACAAATCCACATCTTCAGTTTGGAGATAAGGATATCTGCAGCTTTATAGAACTCTAAAGAGATGACATTTTTTTGGTCATTCCTTGTTAACTGTGTCAGCAACTCTTTCATAACCCAGATCTAATTGTAAAGATAAAGATGAATACACTTAGAACACAGAAAAAAGTCTCAGCAGTAGAAGTAAAGCTGTTAAAATTGCTATATATGTTCTTAGTTTCTACCCCTTTCCAGGTGTGATGCTCATCCTTACCCTGCTGCTCTGGCTCCCGGGGCTGGCAGCTTCCTTTAGGAAATGGAAGGTAGCGAGTTGCCAGCATCTGGAGTCGTTTGTCATGGCAATGGTTTCTTCTTCCTCATGTCTGGGTCTCTGTAAGGCATATTGGGAGCCTTGTGGAAGACTTGGAGTTGGAGGGGATGGTGACTTGGAGCAGGTAGGTGGCACTGCCACCTACTTGGCCTTGCCTTTATCTGACAGTACTGCAAGGAATTTCTCCTGAGAACATCTGTTAGGAACAGAGTTGTTTCTTCAGAAGAAAATTATATAACATCTCAGATGATCACAAGGGAAAGCATCTCTCAGTGGATGGGATTTGCTTCACTTTTTGCAGCACGCTGGGGGAAAACCCATGTGGGCTCCATCTGAAGCTGCACAGATACAGGCTGCCCAGCATCTGAAATCTGAAGGGATTTGCTCCCTGTCTGTAATACTCTCCTTATTCTGCCTTATAAAAGGAGTCAGCTTGCTAAGCCATTTATTTTCAGGCCTTAATGAGGCTGTCACATCACCCACCAGGTGCAGAACATGGAGCCATTTCTAAATGTTTACTACCTGTGTTCATTGCTCTGCATGCCCACACTACACATGAATTTACCTTGTGCTGTGATCTTTGCGTGTGTTAAACAAAAAATACTAAATTTTTCTCTTCTCCTTGTTACCTTTAAGACCACCTCTGTGCAGCTCCAAACTCACCACTGGCAACTTAAAGTTGTAGGTCAAGGCAAGCCAGCCAGACAAGACAGAGAAGCCTCAAACCTGCACATTTTAAACTCAGTAAAAAGTGTTAATAAGCTTTAATATTTCCTTTAAGTATTTCTAGCAAATTTTCATTAAAAATATAGACAATTATTTTTTATTTACAAACATTTTTTGAAAAGTAGGCTTGTAATGCATAAATATGGTTCTTTTCAATTGTGAGAATATAATCATAATTATCACTTAGATGACAGAAAAATTTTTATGTCTAAAAGAAGTCTGTGGATAGATATCTTCAACACATTTGGAATTTGTTACCTCAAGTCTGTCAATACATTCGATTTCTGACTTGGGTCGCTGGTTAAAAATTCAGAAAGAAGAAACCATCGTAGATGCAGAAAATGGCATAAAATGCAAAATAAATTTTGTAAAGATGGATAAATAATTTTGGGCTTCAGTGGGCAGTAGATCCTACTAATGGACCACATGAGAGAAGGAAATATAAAACCTGGATTATGCCCAGGTTCGAGTCAGATTTCATTCGAGTCAGCCATTTGAGTTCTGGTAGGGAAAGGAGGTTCTTGGTTGGTCTTTGAGTTTAGAAGTAGTAGAGACAAACGATGCTGTACCCAGTTTGGTGGTTTATTCTTATCATCAAACATACACTTGACAACCTGGGATTTGTCTTGAAGTGGTTTTCCTCTGGCACCTGCTAAAAAGGCAGCCAGAGTCTGTAAATTACCTGACCTCAGGTGGGATTCAGGTGATGCACATGGACATTTAGGAATGCATCCTTACAGTGCTCCAGCTTCTCAAGATTAAATAAATTTGTTTAATCTAGAGCTGTTCAGTAAAGCACTTTGATCTAGCAAGATCCTTTCATGATCAAAATAATTTATCCTAGAAAGTTCTCAGTTCTAAACAACAAACTGAAAATCAAAATTGAAAAAGTTTGGACGTTGGTTGTGTGGAAAATATTTACAATTCTGCTAGTTATGGAACTAACAGAACTCATGTCAGCTAAATGTGTCTCTTTCTTTCAAGTTCTGTAACATATAGGTAAGCAGGTTGTTGGGGTTTTTTTAAGGTTAAAATATTCCTAAATGAACAAAAAAATGAAAGGCACAAGGAAAAGTACTGAGCATGTTCAATTCATATGGGCCATTCTGATTTGGTTCAAAATTCTGGCTTGAAGCATAGCTAGATTTAAAGAAGAGGGAGTTCTGTAATGATCCTAGGAATCCCAAATCAGTTTTTTCTCTTGGTGTTTTCAAATTAATCCTGCAATCAAACATGTTTTTTTCTTTTATCTATCAGTGCAAAATACCTGTCTGTTCTTTCACTAGCAGTTCATAACAGCTATCAGGATTTAGATTATCTGTCTATCTGTCATTTCAATATATAAATTAATTAATAAACTTCCACATTTACTGATGTAAACTAAGACAAAGAACAAGCCAAGACAAGGAAACCAAACTCTAGATTTTGTTCTGGGCATAATTACTCATGTGACTGGTTTCCTATAGAGAAATCAAAGATCTAGCAAGAAAACTCCCCAAAACAGAGAAATTTAAGAAACATTCAAAACTGGAAATAATTTTGGGGCTCAATACTACAGGGGTAGATTTTAAAAATCTGTATAGCAGTGTTAAAATCTGTATTCTTCTTTCCTGTTGAAACCACACATCCATATTTTATGGAGTTATGTCACCATCTCCTGGCAAAAAGGAGTGTTTGCAAGTAACTTGTATAAATCCAATCCAAAACAATAGCTGTGTGCTTCCCCTGAAGTTCCTATCTCCAGCTCATTTCAATTACCAGAGCTTCCAATTGCCTGTGGTACATTAATGAGGGCTGGAGGAGCAGAACAATACTATCTTTTTAATAATTTGATATGCCTTTTTAATAATTAAAAAATAGACCAGAAATAGAAATAGTAAAGAATTTGTGGAGAGTTTCCAGAGCAGTTGCACTTTGTGGTCTGTGAGCAGAGTGACACCTCCTCTTGTTTGCAGTGTGTACAATCTTGTGGTGGAATCCCTCAATGAAAACAAATGGATTTTTTCCCCTTTTGCTTCCATAGTCAAGCCTTCTCCTCTTCCTTCATGACAGCATTGGAGAGTCAAGGCCACATCCAACAGCCAATGACTAGGTACTGAAAATCAGTTCTGAGGTTAGAAAGTGTGTGTCACCAGGATGTCACAAAGATTTCTGGAGTAATTATCATTCTGCTTCTTGCTTCAGTCTCCACAGTGCAAAGAACACAAGGCACAACCTTCTGAGGTCCTTTCTGGCAGAAATTTTCCTTTGATCTTTTGGATCCTCCAACAATGAGATTCTACCAACTTTTATTAAAATAATTTCTGAAATAATTGAATTGCTTATAGATCTGAGGAAAAATATTTCAGGTGTACATAAACACAAAGAAACTGATGAGGGCCTGGTCTTGGGTTAATATTTCAGGCTTAGAGGTTGCTGGCAACGTTTTGTCACATCTCCAGGGACACCAATGATCTGTTATCATATCATGATGATACTTGAATTCAAATATGCTGAAGGACTGTCTGAGGATTTCTTCTGCTCTTTCATCTGGGGTTTGCCAGAAGAGAGTGAACAGCTGGTATATGCAACAAAACACACAGCAGGGTCAAGTATCTTCTTGAAAACTATCAAAAATGCTTTTTCATTTGACTTGATTATGATTATTTTTATTGACTTGATTATTAGCAAGCAGTTAATGTTGTAATGGTAATTTTTGAAAGGTATTTCCCATTATTTCTAAAACTTCATTCAGTCCTTCCAAAAAAATCACCTCTTCTGTGCAAATGATTCATCGAAAAAAAAAAAAAGGATTAGTTGAAATTCAGCAGGAGTCCTATAGAGAGATCAGTTTTTTTAGCAGGTTAGATTTTTAACCAGCAGATTAGGTTATTTTTAGTTATTTTTTTGGCTGCACAGCCTAGGATTTCAAGAGGAGAGCCCTGCACATTCCATAGGTCTGGAATTTTATAACAACACTGCTGAAAATCTTGGGCTGTCCACAACATGTCAAGCTTGTATAATGAGCATTATGTGCTAACAAAGGACCTCAGAAATACATTAAGGAAACTTGTGTACTGATTACATCTTATTTATGTTAAGTCCTTGCCTCAAAGTTCTTAGTCTAATGAATTTCTTGCTTATTTTAAAGACAAATATTTTAGTGAAATAAAATATTAAAAATTAGGGGATTAGATCCACTCACAGCCTTTGCTACTTTCTAAACCCAACACTTCCTCAGCACTGACATGGCTAAGAGAACATTTCTAAATATATTTTTTCACATAATGTTTTATGTTATGAAAAAATGAATTTTAATGCTTCTGCCTATTTTTTTGCCTTAGAATTAAGGTTCAGACTAATTAGGGTAGTTTCTCCCTGCGAAGTCTACTGCAACTTCTAAAACTTGCTCTGCTCTGAATGCAGGATGGGGAAACCTGAGAGCCGTGCTGATGGCACTGCTGCCATCTGCTGCTGACTTTAAAATCCACAGCCTTTAAAAGTCAGGAAAAAAAATCCAATATCAACTTAGGGTTAGGACTTCTGAATTTCACAAATCATAGTAAAAGTTGAAAGAACTGCAGCTTGCAACTTTATTTAAAATAACATGTAAAAATTATTTAACTGCTTTTTCTAGGTAGTTACATAACTGTCATTACTATTTAAAATATGTGGAAATTAATAGAAGTGTCTGCACAATGAAATTTTCATTAAATGGTTATTAATGCTTATTTTTAGTTTATAATTTTAGAAAAAAATTCTATTCCCTTTTCCCCCTAAATTTATCACCACATTTATATGTTTAAAAGGTAATCTTACTGTTCTCACCTTCAACTGATGGTTTCTAAATAAAAATGATTGCACATATTTGTGAGGAATGCCCCAGATTTACGTAGCCCCTGGGTTTTTTTCCTCAGAGAGTTTGCTCACTTGTTTATTCCTTATGCTTAAATCTCTGGGCTCTTTCCTAGTCAGCATTCTTCATATTCTTTTGAAGTTTGAATCAATGTTTTCAAAGACTGGCTGAACTGTATTTGATACTGGAAATGGATCACAGACCCAAGACTACTATGATTAAATATTAATATTAAAACCCAGAACACATGGGAACCTCGGAAATAATTAATACATTTCTTTTCAAGCAAAAATAGCTATCTAATATAGTTATCATTATTGTTCAGGTTAACACAGAACTATGTCAGCAACTTCTACACAAAACCTGAACTTTCCATATGCTTGCTTACTTTCACTGTAATCTATAATGATGTGAAATAGTAAATTCTTCAAAAATATTAAAAAATTTTTACAGTAACGTTTAACATTCAATTTTGACAAACCAAATTTGCATTGTTAAAATTTTTAGACAGGTTAGTTCCTCAGCTAGCCTGGATTTGAGCAATATTTTGAACGCCACAGGCCCTCCTAACCTGAGAAGTTTGAAATAGGTGCTGCCATATGGGCACTGCCCCACTGGGTTAATCCAACCAAGGCACATCAGCCACTCTTCTTGGCTTCTGTCTTTAATCATCAAACTCAGAGGCTTGGTGAGCAGGCTCTGCATGTTACACACTGAGTTGGACTCTGCAAAGGGTGGTCGACAACAAACTCTTTAAACACCTTTAACTTCAAAGAGTAATAATTTAAATTGGAAGGATTGGAAAACACCAATCTGGTGAGTCAGGTTTTTGCTGCTGGAGTGAAAAGAATCTTCTCAGACTCAGCAATGCTGCAGTTCCCAGAAAGGCATTCAAAAGCAGTGATTTCTTGCCCAGCCCCTGTATAAGGCCCTGTGCCCACCCTGAGCCCTGCAGGAGGCCAGACCAGAGCACTGGGGCACAGGACAGAGCAGGGTAAGGGCCTGCTAAAGTCACCAAAGAAGAAAATCCTATTTTTCAGACCTTCATGAAAAGCAAATAGGAAAGAGGTATATGAACCATGACCCTTCACGCTTCAGATGAGTGCCTAGTTGTTGTTGAATGAATGAAAAAACAAGCTTCTCTTTTTCAGTCCACTGTAGATGTCTAGGACCAGCAAAATACTTTTAACTTTTACTCTTGACCAACTGCCTCCCTCCAGCCTGGAGTTTAGTGCCTTAATCTTTAAAATGTAGTAATTTCTTTGATAATCAAGAGATACAGAGTTAAAAAAAAAAATAAAAGAAATAGTGAGGTTCTCTTTGTTTTGAATTTGAAAAAAATGCCACAATTTTTTCATGGTTTTAAAATAATTTTTTATTTTATAGCCATTTGTATTGATCCACACAGAGCCTCACTGGGCTCTGCAATTTTTTCTTGAATGCTTGTGGACAGAATGTGTATTACAGCCATTAAAATAAAGATTGAATTTTTATGCAATTGGAAAATGGCATGAAACCACTAGGGACTTGTAATTACTGACTAGATTTATTCCAAGGAAAACAACTCACTGGTGCTTTCTTTTTTTCTTGTCTATAAGTAGAGGCCACAGGAATACAAGGGTAATGTGACCCAAGAGGTCCTAGGGGCAGGAATCCAAATCCTGTCTGCTGTACTGCTGCTCACTGAAGGGATGCAGCTCTGAGAGCTGGGCAGGACCTGGCTCGGAGCTGAGACAAAACCAAATGTACTCACTGCATGAAAAGCACCCCATAAAGCATGAAAGCTTAAAGGGGATAACAAGAAGGCATAAAGGGCAGCCACAGCTCCTGCAGGAGCAGGAAGCAGAAGAAGAGGGGGAGCAGGATCACTCCAATCCTGTTTCTCTGGCTAAGGATGCTGCCCCTGGGCGGTGCTGGTGAGTAGGTGCAGCAGCTCCTCCTCCTCCTCCTCCTCTTCCTTCTCCTCTGGTAGAGAGCAACACTTTCTCTTTTATTCACCATTCCCAATATTTTGCTGCTGTAACTCAGCAGTCATCTCCAATGTGTTATATTTTACTATGTAACTAGGTTAAGGATGTCAGAATTTTAAGCAGGTGTGTGGGCATGTGTGGGGCATATGTGTGTGTGTGTGTTTTCTTCTTCAACCTCCCCACACAGTAAGGTGACAGCACAGTGCTGAATCAGAGCAAACTTGGACACATCAGACCTTAAATGAAGTCAGGCAGCACTGTTAAAAGTTCTGCTCCTTGGTATTGTTACTTGGTGTTGCTATAGCACGAGGGTTTTTAAGAGCCTCAGAAAAATAGAAAATACTGGTGATTATTTTCATTTGCTGCATTAGTGTCTGTCAGAGATATTAAAAACTGAAAGCATCAGTTTGAAACTTTCAATTCTTGATGTTCTTTTCCCAAATGCCAAGCACTTTTGCAAAACCAAAAATATAGGGAACATGTTTTACAGAGATTATTTCTTCTATCTGGAACATGCACAAAGATATGCCCATAAATTTTTTTCAAGGTAATGAAGAGATAGAAGGAATCATTTATCCCACAGGCATCAGACTTTGCAATATTTTTACACATCTCCCTCATTAACAGAATAATTAAAGACTTTTTCTGTTTCTCTTGACTCTTATGTTGACCTATATACTAACAACTACTTCATTATTAAGCTGATGATATTATGTGATTAAGCCTTGCCTTTGAGAGCTTATTATAACTATTAATATTGCCCTTTGGAGTTCTATGGGGGCACATTGATTTATTATGCCCTCAAATATTTACCCTTTATGTTGGTCATACCAAGATGCATAAAATAAGCTTAATGATAGTGACAAACCTAATTTCACCCTCACTGACACTTTTGAGATGTCTCATGGCAGTAAAGCAACACACATAGGCTGTAAAATTGTGTTGAACTTAAAGATCTTAATAAGCATCATGGTAGGAATGAGAAAATAGCCTTTGGAACTAGCTAGTAAAAACACTAGCTTTTACTCAAGAAAATCTTATGTAGTTTTGAAGCCTGATTTTAATAAGCTTTTATTGTATACAGGCTACTTTTCCCCCCTCTAGCACATCATTAGGAAAGCACAGACTTGCTTTGCTATTCTCATGTAAATTGGTATGCAAAAGTTGCTGTGATCCACATCACCAAACACTGCTCTTTCAGGGACTTAAGCCACATTTCCTTGGCATGCATGCACTACCTATTTTTTAGAGGAAAGTAATTAAGCAATACAATTCTTTCTGGGAAAACTCATTCCCGGACTAGCAATATTCAGCCATTTAGAAATATATTTTTACTCTGTATATTAAAAAAAAATTAAAAGACATTGCCTGTTTGGTTTTTTGTGTGTGTGTGTGTTTCTAAGCTATTAGAGTGTACACCATACATGTTTTATGTCTTTTTACTATACTAGGTGGTTTGAAATATGCTCAGAATTACTGAAAACACATAGACTTCCTTATCAGGGAAAGACTGGCCTTTCAGGGAAACAACAAAAAGAGATTAGTTTCAGATAACTTTAAGTGTCATGGCAATGCCCTGAATAGCTCAGATCAATCCTCTTTTTTGTGAGTAGTGGTAAGCAAAGTCAGTCTGTAGCTGTGGGGTTTTTTTCCTAAACCAACATCATAGAGTATTGATTAGTCTGTCTGTCATGAACAGGGAATTTCAAACTATCTACATGATCTATTTTCATTAAACCACATCACTCTTATTTGCTTAGCACTGTTATTCCTCCTGAAACTGCAAGCTCCTTGGTATGAAATTTTGTGATGATAGTTACAATTGATTTATTTTACCTAACTTTAAATGCCTACAATGCAGGCCTCAAGTCTGTGCTGCTCTTCTGTGGTTGAATATAGAGTTAATCCAAGCTAAGGAGCTGGAGAACCATCATCATATACTTGTGGGAGACAAGGAGTGAAGTAGGTGAGGAGACCCTGTCTGTGTGATATACACCACACCTAGAAAGAAAAAACTCTCTTGAGCAGCATAGCAGAAAGCACCAATATTAGCTGAATAAAGATGACATCAAGTGAACTTTGGTTGAGAGAGGGAGAACTGTTGAAAAGTTTGCATGTCTGCACCCTTTTATCTATAATACAAAAATGAAAAGAAGACAACAATACTGAATTCTATTGTGCCCTGAAGTCTCGCTAGATGAGATTGAGAACAGAATATAGTTCTAACAAAGTGAGTTTTAGCTTTCAGGAAGGTAATTTTTCTGTATTACATCTTCTGAATGCCTAGGATGAAGGAAGAATGAAGTGCCTCCGGGTTGCAAAGTCTCTGAATTCTCAAAGCCATTAATGAAAATGACCCTGGTATTACCATAGTGAACTAGAGCAGATATTGCAAGAGGCTCTGAGCAGTTGCCCAAATATGTTCAGCCCAAATTTGCTTCAAAAACAGCATGAAAGCTCCAGATGCTTACTGTCAAAACAACTGCTTAATGTCCTTTAGTTGTAGCTTCTGTTCTGACCTCCTCTCTTTAGATATACAAAATTATTCCAGATTTTATTAATTTGATTTTCAGAACACTGAGTTGAAATGTGATTTTCTTTTATTTGATTTCCTCTTAGAGGAAGAGACTGAATAAGGCCTATAATTTACAAAAGAGAGATGAGCAAGTCATGGTTACTTGAAAACCTTTGTAAAGAGGCTTGTAACTTCTGCTTCAGCTCCTCACCTTTAAAAAACAGGAATAGCATTTCCCTACCATCTGTAGGTTGAATTGATGAAGTAGATGGTAATTTTTTAATAATATTTTTATTGTTCTTGAAAATTGGTAATAGATAACTTTCTGAGAAATTAGATTTTATCTTGTATTATCATAAAGATACAGAAATTTCTTGTCATTATCAGGACTTACTTACAAATAGCCTCTGTCCATCACAATAAAAAAAGTATAAAGGTATAACATTTTGATTCCTTTATATTTTAAAATGCCAGTCAAGAAAAATTAATTTGTTAGATATGGAAGAAGCAATTGTGTCTACAAGACATTAGAGCTCGTTCTTGTAGCATTTGCAGAGAATGTCTAAAATCATCTGCAAAGCCCTAAATCCTCACTTTAATAGAATTTTTTCATGATAAACTGGAGATCTGAATTTTTAAACAAAACCACTAGTGGCTTCATTAAGCATATGTACATGCAATAATTTTTAAAAATAATTTAATAATGCATTGGAATTTTTTAGTAATAAGGAATAAATTAATCAAGACATTTCTATATATAAGAGCAGTTAGAATCACAACACAGTAAAAAGACCACTTTTAGAAATTTTTTGGAGAACTTTCAGTTGGTGTGCTGTTTTGTCATTCCTTAAATAATGTACCTTCTCTCATGAAAAGAGGACTGGAGGAGTTTTTGGCCCTGCATTGGTTCCATTACACTTACACCATAAAGTTGCAGCTCTTCTTTGTCTGCTTGACTTTTTCATCCCACTTGTAGCTGACTGTGCTGCTGTCTGTTTATTTTTGGCTTAAAGGCTCATTAAGCAGGAGAGATGATGCAGGACTGTGAAGCAACTTGGATCTCTGTGCCTTCGCCCCACCAAAGCTCTTCCCTGAAGCCTGACCCTGTTTTGGCACACAGCTGGCCCCAGCCCAATACATCAGATTATTTAATCTCAGGACTTCACATCTGCCTTTTTGGACTGCATGAGTTTCCCATCAGCTCATTTCTCCTGACAGTCAAGGCTCCTCTAGATAGCAAGGACCCTACCAACATTCTATTGATCCCAGCTCCCAGTATGCTGTCAGTGTCTCCTATCTTTATCTTAGCTGTGGCTGCTGAGCTGCAAACACCAAGAACTTTCTGAGATCTGACAGTCTGTGCTGAGAAAAAGATTAAATTTTGCTTTTTCACCTGTGCTTAAAAATCGTATCTGATACTGTATCAAAGATCCTGATACAGTGAATGAAGGACACAGCAATACAGATCCTTAGAAAAGGTAAAAATAATTGTCACTCTATTGCAGCAAAATGACAAACTTGGTCAAATTAGAAGCTATCCTTCTTCTGTCAGACCTACAGTGTCTAAGTCCTTGTCTGCAAACAGACATACCATCTTAGTTATGCTGATACAGATAAATCATCCAGCTATCACTATGTGCTTAGGGTTTTCCCAATTTAAAGTAACTCTTCCAATGAAAATTATGCTATGATTCCATGATTCTATGAAAAGAATAAAGTCGAAGATATATGTTGGAGATATTCTTGCTGGAGTTCCAGAGAGACTTGTCCTCACAGCCAGAATGCTAAGCTGAATCTCTAAGTATGTTTTTCAGGAACTTCTTTCTCTATGAATTTTAAGTACAGCTTATTTTAAAAGCATTCCATGAACTTCCCAATTCCCAGTTTTACATCATAGTTTCTAAGTTAAACCCCACAAGCAGCAATGTGAGGAAATAGCTCATGCATACTTTACTGAGCTCTCTGAGTAAGTAAACACATATTTTTGTTAAATATTTTAATTATTTAAAAAGAAACATTATTTAGTCATTCTTTGTGTGTCTGTGAAGGGACACTGGGATTTTCTATCTGTAAACTAGTTTCCTAGAGCTAGATTCAGATAAACCTACAGCTTCCACAGCAGATAATTCCAGTCAGTTCTCTCTCCCTTAGCACTTCAGGAATGTTTTCTAACCATTTCCAGAGGGCCATTATGCTGAGCAGGAGCTTCCTCACCAAAATAAAAGAGGATGCTGAAAATTTGTGCTGAGTTTGGGGAGAGGTGTTTATTGTAATCATAACTATTTTCTCAGAGAGAGGTACCCAAAGTACCTTGGACTCATACCTTAGTGACTGAGGCAGGCACTGGGAAGTTGAGTTTCTTTCCTGATGGGCAGTAACAAAAGTCGGCCTGTGTCAGTGCTGTAGTGTGAAAAAGGGCACCTCTGCTCTTGAGGCATCCTCAAAGTTCTTGTCTATTTCTCATTACATTTTTTTTTTGAGGAAAAGGCATCAACTCACAGAAAAAACATATCTAGTCTGTATGTTCAGGTGCCAGACTAAAACAACAATTCATTTTGCTTGGGGAGCATGTGTGGGGGTTTTTAAATCATTTGTATCAGATAGGGGCACTGTGCAAATATAATGAATATAGATCTAGACACAGTCTCAGTGGGAAAGCATCACAAATGTTATACTAGTCAGGTAAAATTCAGTACTACAAGAATTATTACTTAAAGAAAATGATTTCTTGTTTACGATAGAAAAATCTAAAATATATTGTTCCTGGAAACCTTCTTTCTGGTGGAAGAAAGAGCCAGGGAAAATCCTTCTATGGTTTATCATACTCTTTCTTATTATGTCTCCACCAGGAACTTACAAGGATACAGAGTAAGGCTACATTTTTAATTCATCTTTTCTTCTCATTGAGGAGACAAACCCCTGGATATTCCTAAACTGAGCTGTTGTATGCACATATTTGTTGCCTATATAGGATGCCAGAGCTGAAACTGCATGAAGATATCAATAAGCTGAATGTGATTCTGGTTCTGACTTATTTGGAAAAAAGCTCTGATGAACCAACAATTCTTTATTTCGAAATGAAGTGTGGGAGATGAGTTATACCCTGGGAGGTTTGCTAATGCTGATACAGAACAGAAGGATATAGGCAATGTCTACAGCAGCACCATAACACCACTGTGGTCAACAAATGGGAAATATAAACCAGCAAAATAGATTTTCATGTTAATTAGGAAACAGAAACAAAACCACATATTTTAAATATTTATTTGTCAGACTGGGATAACAGCCTTTATAGAGCACAATTTGCATAAGTTCTCAAGATACATCCTGTATACAATCACAAAACCATGGCATGGATTTATACATAAAGTGAAAACTGGGACAGATTTACAAGCATTTTTATACAATCTCATACTGCTTTTGTATCAGTTTTTACAACTTTTAGAACAAGTCTGTTTTGTTTTCATTTTTTTCTGATGATTCTGGAAGCAAAATGAAAATTAAAAGAAATTCAAAACGAAATGAATATCAACAAACCACCACCTATGCATGCAACATTCACTGTGGAAACATTACATTTGCCCAAGGACTAGTCTTCTTTTTTTGTTGTTTTTTGCAGGGTTTTTTTTTTGGTGTTTTTTGGATTTTTTTAAACATCGTGTCTGCTGTACATGTTGTTTGTAGCATGACAGCACACACATTAGTCAGCCATTGTTGAGCACCTGAGCACATCACTGAACATCTATAAGATACAATCAAATAAGGACACACTCACATGCTTGGATGTCAAATGGAGTTAATAATTTAAACTCAGTTTTACAAAAATGTATATTTATTTACAGGGTAACAAATTAAGAAAATGACTCTCATCAAATCAATCTAGCTTTAATTATGGATATCTATATATATTATAACTTTTGAGCTCATCAATATATTTGCTTATTATTTTTTTCAAAAGAATAAAACAGAACATATAGAAAACATTAAAATGTTTCTTATGGTTTAAAGAGAGAGTATCCGGTCACTTATTCTTCCTATTTTCCTTCTAAAGGCAATATGTTTTTATAAAGAGCTATTCATCCTACATGCCAGGTGTACAGAAAATTCACAGGGCATGTAGGACTAGTGTTTAAATATAATGTAGGTGGATATTTATACTAAATTTCCTCTCTGTTTAATTACCTTTGTAAGTTACACTCACACAAATTTTCTCTGCTATTCACATAGGTATGTACATATCTAGATATATACTCAAATAATGAATCTGGGACATTCAACATTGTAGCAATGAAAATAAACTAGTTAAAAATAGTGTCAGTTATGATTCAAATAATAATTTAAAAAAATACTATTAACATCTTTATGATATCTCCATGAAACTAAATCCTAATTAAATAATCTCTATTGGGCTCACACTAGCTTACAATATAATAGATGTCTTCTTTTTCTTCATCATCATCCTCAAAGTATGAATCAATATCAGCTGGTTACCAGCTACCATATCCCACAATGTAGCCATGCAAACATCCAGCATCCAGAAAAAAATAACTCAACTATTTCCTAGGTCTTGATTTAAAGCCAGTTCAAGTCAGCAGATTGGTTGTTACTGACTTAAACTGGTTTTTGGTTCTTCCATACAGGATCCATGTAATGTAAAACTGTGGATAATAATAAAGAAGCAGCACTCATTGCCCCTGGATACTATCCCTTTAAAGTGTAATGATAAAGAACTAGCTCAATATTCATCCTAGTAACTCTCATGTCTCGTTTTAAACTGGAAAAAAAAAATGGCTGTTTGCTGCTCATTTTATGCATACTAATAACAATGAAAATGTTATAAATCCCTGTCATTTGTAAAGACACACACTGTGCTTTTGCTCATTTTTCAGCTTGTTTCCACTCTACAAGGCTTGAACTAAGAAGCAGCTTCAATTTCTGTTTTCTCAGAAGGTTTATGAATTAAAAGAGTTAAATGCCTCTGCTATTGCCTCCTGCAAAATGTATCTTCAAAGCAATCATAGAAATATGTGAACTCACTAATAATCAATCACTCAGAAATGATAAAAGCTGTTGCCACATCTAAGCACATTTGGCCAGATAAAATAAACAAAAATTAATGAGGAAAAAGAAAAACAAAATATACTGAGATATATACAAAAACGGTAAAAAAATATTAATAGTCCTTGTTTGATTGTTGTTTTTTTTTAAAAAAACATTTTCATGAGAGTTTTTCCTGACTTCATTCATCAAACAAACAAACAACAAAAAAAGAAACTATGCATTCAAACATGAACCTGTGTTGCATAGAGTGATTTCAGTACAACCTAGAAATTTGGTCAAAAAAAGGAACTTGGCACACTTTGGTGGCATTCTCTGACCTCTGCATGATGCTGCCTCAGAAAGCCAAGGGTGTGTGCCCAGGAGTGACACACGGCCACCCCAAAGGAGACCATCCCTGCTGCAGCTGGCCAAGGCAGTTCCTCACAAACTCTACTCTTTGTGTTCCATGACAGGAGTCCAAAACTGTCATTTCAACATGCAAAAACGTTTCTGGGTGTTGTTCAGAGAACCAAAGATGCTAGAATTAAACCAGTTGCCGACAACTGACTAGCCTCAAAGGCAGCTGTCACTTACAGACTCACTGAACAAAAGTATTCAATAAAATATTGGTCACATTTGTACGGGTGTGAGAGCAAAGCACTCCTGGCCACGTTCTCAGCCACAGATGATGATTACAGCCTTCCAGTCAGGCAGCCAGAGACTGCTCCTTCCTCTCAGAAATCTCCATAGCAACTACCAGTGTGACTTGCTGCCTTTGTAACAAATCTTAGCAAGAGCAAAATCACCAGCAGTTTGCACAAAATTGCACACCTCATGGCTTGCACTTCACACAGAATTTTTTTTTTTTCGCAGATCTTTTTTCAAAGTACAAACACAGTATAGTCATCAGGAATGCAAGATAACCCACCAAGAGAGCAACACTTATGTCAAATGTGTCCACACAGGATTTTTTGTTTCAGTGGGGGATTTTTTCTTTGAAGTATTTTCTTATAAAAACAGATACAACATCAAAACATAGAATTTTTACAATAACTCCAGAGGACTGTTCTTAAAATATATGAGAGGTAGGGTATACATACACTGGTGAAAGCATAAAATTCAACATTAAAGCACACACCCTACTTCCACTGTCAGTGATGATGTGTTTTTAAGACAGCTAATAAGATTTTGGTAAAATTGCTCTGCTTGCAAGTTAAGCAGGCTACCAGCAGTTTATGAACAACAGGAGTTTCCTTGGTGTGTGTAGCATTAATATAATTTGTATGTTTCTTCTCATATTCCTGCTCCATGCTGCTATTTTAAGTTGATAAACATAAACCAAAAACTGTATGTGGGAAGTGTCACCAGATTAAATAGTGTGGCTTTTTCACAGTCGATCCAGTTGCTTAATAACCTAAGCTTTATTTTTCCTTTTTTTTTTTTTTTTTAAGCATATAATATTTTTCAGAAGAATATTTTCATCTGGTCTTGCACAACCTGTGGAAGTGTACTACATATATCCGGAAAATATAAGACAATGTACATCAAATAATTTAATGAAAACTGGAAAGTCTTTTTGGGACGGAAAAATAAATGTCTGACATGCAGAAATTTGTTCATTTTCTTTATAAGTATGCTAAGGTCATGAAATCATATTTCCAGGGAAACTACTTTTTATTGAAGCTGTGAAATATTAAATGATTTCTGAGTAACATGGGAGTTAGTACCATTGACTCTTGGGTTTTAACAAACTTGCTATACTTTTAGGAATGAGAGAAAAAGCTCTCCTTTCTTCAAACATGGCACCAGGGAAAATACAGCAACCAGCCTAAGCCATGGCAGGCAGTAGTTTCTTCCCAAGTGACCCTTGAAACCCCTGAAAGAGGGACTTGATGCTTGGAAGTGCTGACACAGACTTAAAAGTTGCAAGTTACCTTCTTGTTTACTTCTTTCCTAACCAAGAAGCCATGCTGTTGAGTGGATTATACTCAGACATTCACCTGGGACAGCAAAAGGATATTCTTCATTCTGATGCAGCAGCATCCAGTCAAGACCTGCCCTGCTGTACTTTCCCCTTAGATTTCAAGTGTGTCACCGGTGTTGATACAGAGCCCTGCATCAAGAGGGTCACTGTTGGCATGGTGGGGCTGCTGCTCCCAAGTGCCCACAAAATAGCCTAAAATTCATAATCTTTCTACAGTTTCACAGCAAGACTGGTTGCTGAAAAATGTGACGACTGGTTGAATAAACTGCATCAGTCCCAGTTCTTAAATTCCTTCAATCTCAAACTGATTCAGACCTTCTGACTCAAAGGGTGGGGCGAAACACAGTGTCACTGACATTGAAACAGCATTTTACCTTTCTGATGTAGTGTAGTTTATAACCTGTCCTTTCTCTTTAAAACCACATCCCTAGTTATAGACCATTTATATAATTTCATTCACCACATTCTAGGAGAGTGGTTTATAGCCTTTGTTAACACACAGAAACAAATGAAACAATCAGAACTGATTCTCCACAGCCTAGTTTTTGAAGGAAAAGGAAAGAAAGGAAAAAGTAATATAAAATAACATTACCACTCTTGCAAACACCTTGCAGTTTGTGTCAAGTGGCATAATCTCACTACAGCAAATTATCAGAGATCCTAAGGTGCAGAGGAGCAAGTTTTACACTTTTCATAAGTGAGATTTTGGAAAGTCAGTCACCCTAGGTGGTTTTGCATAAAATGATCTCCTTCTGGTTGCACAGGAAACCAGACTGCACTTCCCATCACACTACTCCAGCTGCAGCCGAGCTCTGCGTTAGCACCTGCCTCCAGCCTTCTTCATTTCCTTCACAGTTACTCTCTTCACAAAGAGTCCAACAACATGGAGCCCTCTTATCAGTCTTCGTTTCAAACAGCCTCACTTTAACTTCTGGGCCCAGATTTTCTTCTCCTTTTGCTGTGTTTTGCAGCAAAAATAAGTGTACTAGCCCTCATTTAAGTGTGCTTTGTAGCCCAGAGACTGCTCTTTTCTACTTTGTAATCTGAAAGACTAGCTAAACACAATGATATCAAACTATATTCTTGAAGTGATTCTGTTTAGAGCAGACTCTGCATGTTTTGTGCCCTAAGCAGACAGCTCTGCTCAGTGTGTTTGTGTGGAGCTGACCAACAGTTTGTGCCAGTTTACTATTCTTTTCCTTAGATCCACTTTGTCAAGCCAGATATAAGCTTCCCCAATCAGTGTCTTTTTCATAAACTTCCCTCCATTGGAGACAAGCAGAATCTGTGAAAATAATAATAATCATCATCATCATCATCATCATCATCCTCATCATCAATGTGCACAGTAACATAATACTAGCAAAACATGAAAGATTCAGGAATGTTGAGCTCAAATATGCTATGCACAGAAAAGAAACATGGACCATCACTTTTTAGAGTCTCCTTTCCCTTCACAGAAAGCCCTGTGAAAATTGAACCTTCTCTTGCTTCTGTTTCCTTATCATGGGGCATAGCAATTAGAAGATGACAATCTTGAATGCTAACGAGCAATTTGCTCACCTTCTGGTTACCAAAGGTGAGCATAAGGTCACATTTTAAGTTACAAGATAAAGCTTTGTACAAGTGAAGTAGCAGCTCCTCTTAAGTATGTGGAAGTCTGATGCAGATGTACAAGGCTTTCTGTGAAATGTCATCCAGCTACATATTTTCCAGCCAAAGAGGCTTGTTCCATGCAAACAATACACTTTTTTGAAAGGCTTGTCTCATTGTCTGAATCTATAGGTTCATTTTACACGTTTCTAAGAAAATGCATTTGATAATACATATAATTTGTGGCATGAGTTATGGCTACATAAAAATGTTAGCATTTCTTATTTTCTAAGTAACTAAATTAACAAGCACGATGTGGGGGATTTTTTCTTCTGCCTTTTTTTTTGTTTTTCTTAACTTCCTAAGTTGTTCAAAACAAGAAAGAAATAATGAAGATTTGCATCTCCATGACAGCATTAGCAGCAGGTTTGTAATATTCAGTTACTGAGCAGACTTCAACAAGCCACAAGCAAGGGAAGTAACTTATAATGGGAGGAGGCTGTCACTCTCCATGTGAACCAGCAAGACAGAAAAATGAACATTTTGTTGCTTGGTTTCATAGATCTATGCTAGAAGAAAAATGACAGAACACAAGGCTTTTGTACTCTGCTGAAACCACATGGTAGTAGAAATGTAACAGGTCTGTAGAACTAGAATTTCTGGTAATCAAGAACTTCACCATTTTTGAAAAGTTTCCATTCTGATTTGGAAAGCAATGTAAAATGTACAAACTTTACATTACAAATAAAGTGTAAAAATAAATTTCAAAAGGGAAGAAATTTGCAAATGTTTTTCTGAGTAGGCTTCCTATTTCCTTGTCCAGTTTTGATATCAATGGCAACCTGGACAGTTTAGATACCTGGACAGTTTAGATTCCTAATGGCTACTAGTCAAATGGTTTGAGAAGGGAAAACTCTTAGGCACTGAACTAATAGGAAATTCCATTCATCAGAATACATGTCCTTGAGGAAAATAGGCGGCCTGCTCCACTGCTGATGGCTTTCTAGGTCCCTAGTTTTGGTGTTTGCTGAAGAAGGGACTGCCCAGAAGCTGGAAAGCCAAACCAGAACATCTGTGAAATTCATTCTTCTGGGTTTTTCTGATTATCCTCACATAGGACATTATGTATTTCTAATTGCAGTGAGCCAGGAGCCAGAAGCTTTGTTCTTACCAGAAGGGTCCCAGGTGAGTTGCCAAGGAACGAGGAAATCAGAGAAGCAAGGAAAAAACTGCCAGGGGCTGAGGAAAATGCCTGTCTGAAAACTGTCAAAGTGTTTTCCACAGAATGTTTTCATTCTGAGACAATTAACAGGTGTGGGACTGAAAAAAATTTATCCAATTTTTCATTAGTTCTGTCCTTGATCCTTCTCCCTACTCCCAGATGGAACCCTAGGATCTATCTTCTCTAGCTTTTCTATCTCTCATCCTTGTTTCCTTTGTGTTCCAGGCCTTAAATTCCAGTCTTGTTATTTTGGATCAGCTCATCTTAGTTTCTAAGCCCAAGGGTTTTGTTTCTTATTTATTCCTAATACTCTGTACCAGAAAATTCAACCTTTTCTTAATTATTTTTTCTTTTTTATTTTTCCTCAACAGCCCATGGATTCATTTTTATTATGCATATTCACAGCTCTTGCTGCTGATTTTTAGACTGCTGTCCCTTGTCCTAATTTCTGCCTCTGGTTGGTTCTTATCACTGTTTACATTGTGCCTTTCATTATTATCTTGTTGATCTCATCTTCCTCCCTCTCTCTGATCTTATTTTCTCCTATCATCTCCCAGTTCTGTTTTTGTTATATAAATTCTGGGTTGTTTAATTTCCATCTCCCGTAAATCTCTTTGGACTGTGTACATCTCTTTGGCCCTAAATGTTCATCACTCAAATTCAGCATTCCTATCATCCAGGTTCATGCTTTGCCATAGGAACAAATAGACTGTTGAGCTTGAGGAGCACATAAAGACTGATCCACTGAGTCAGATTAAAGCTCTCTCCAGAAAAAAATATTTTGCTTGCAAAAGTGCAGAGGGTAGCGTATAGGGCAGAATATAAGGACAGAGCAATTAAGTAGTTACACTCACTCTATATATACCTAAATACCTACTAAGGTCTGTGGACCATTCTGACTCACAGGCAGTAAGTTTGTATTTAACAGAATTTGATGTCTTTCATCTGTAAATTTCTCCTAAAATTTTCTCCAGGTACTTTTTCTCTGAAATTATTTAGCACTTACAATATCTAAAGGCAATACATTTTACAGCTCAAACTCCAAATCTGATGAAGCAGAAACACTTTTTCTTTGTTTTAAACTTTTTCCTTGATACTTTTACAGGATATTTTTATGGCCTTCATTCTCTTAGTTCTGCTATGCAGCATCAGCACATCATAAAATCATAGAATTTTAGAATATACTGAGTTTAAAGACATCAATCAGGATCATTGAATCAAACACCTGACCCTGTGCAGGGCACACCAATAATTGCACCATGTGCCTGAGAGTGTTGTCCAAATATTTTTTGAACTCTTCCAGGCTTGGTGCTGTGGCCACTTCCCTGGTAACCTGCTCCAGTGCCCAGCCACCCCCTGGGTGAAAAAATTTCTCCTGGTGAACCTGAACCTCCCTGACTGCTTCAGGCTGTTCCCTTGAGTCCTGCTATCAGTGACAGCAGTGAACAGATCAGTTCCTGCCCTTCTGCTTCCCCTCAGGAGGATGTTGAAGAACACAACAAGGTCTCTCCTCAGTCCCCTCTTGTCTTTATATCACAGAGTTCCAGAGGAAATGTTGTCAAGTCTCATGCTAACTGTTCTTATGGATATGTCACCTGCTATCTCCCTCCTTAAAACTACATGGAATATTTTTCCATAGGACTGTGTGAATTCTTCTTTACTGGTCTACCCTATATGTTTTCCTCTTCAAAACACCAGTGGAAGCAAATTTTTTATGGGAGCTCTTAAACTTTGGCAAGACTTTATTCATCATTTTATCTTTTACCAGAAAATGTCAATTCTTAAATAGTCTTTGATTTAGTCTATTGAAACAATAAGATGTTAGCACACCTTAACACAGGAAAAACAGTGTCTGTTTTTTAGGGGGTCTTGTTTTGTAAGTAACATCCATTTGTAATGTTAATGATACAATCAATAAGCATTATGTTGGCACTTAGATAATCCAGACTAACTTTATTTATTTCACAATGTAGCTGTCTTATTCAGCTTGGTCTGACAGATTTAAAGGTTCATTAACTGGATGCTAATATGCCCAACAATGCCTTCCACTAACTTTTAGGGTTGGCATACAGATACCCCTTGAATTGCTCATTCCTCTCCAGTGAGTGGAGAAAGTCTGAATGTATGGCTTACACTTTTCTCCTAATGTGAAAATAAATGAAGGTAGAGAAACTGAATCCAACCAATCAAAAAAAAACCAAATCTGGACATATGACCAAATCTGTCTAAGCAACTAAAACACAGGAGGGGGACGATTCTTGAACCAGTTTCATGCATGGTTTGACGTGTCACAGACTGACAAAAAGTCAACTCCATTACAAATGTACCAGAGAATATCTGGCTGGGCATAATTATTAATTCTCAGCATCTGAGATTATGACTGTTATGTCAAATTCTAGGTATCACAACTTTTAAAGAAAGTGGAGAAATTGAGAGAATGATAAAATGATTAAGCATTTAGGCAAAAGGACGTAGCAAAGAAATTTGGTGGACTCAGCCTGGAAAAGTAGAGAGGAGAATATGATAACAGCCTGTCACTGTAAACCCTATTTTTTTTTTTAATTAAAAAGAAGGCAAATCAGTTTTCCTCTGTACTTTGTGAGGATACTTGAGGATAAATAAGCTTAATTTAAAAATATGACATATTTAATTTTGATATTGCACTAAAATTTCTAAACACATAGAAAATTATTCTTGGAAGACATGTATAACTCCCTTCTCTGGGGGATTTTAAGAACACATCAAGCCTAAAATTTTCAGGCCTGATCTATAAATACCCTTCCTCAGTGTGGTGTGATGGAGTAATCTATCTTTTAATGCCTCCTCTAGCCTGATATTTTTATTATTATATAACTATGTTATTTTATTTGTAGTTTTCTCTTTTCAGCAAACAACTGAGGTGGTAGATTGAGCTCAAATGCCCATAGCACTGCACAGACAACATCAAAAATTAGGATTTAATAAAATGCAAAATTACCTGAAGAGAATGCCCAGCAGGACTCAAGCTAAATCTAAATGTTTCATTGAACGAAGGCTCTCGGTCATGCCTGCATACCCTGGTTTTCTTCTTAATTACTCTCTTTTGGGTAGAGATATTGACAACATACAGCTTCACATACAGGTCTGGGGAAGAATAGTTCAATGAGTTAAATACAGAAGCTTTTAAATAATCTTTGCTAATGATTGTTGGTAATGATTTCAGCAGAGGGGAATTTTTGTGAAAAAATGATATTTTACCAAGTCATATTCTGTTCTCATTCACATGGTGTAAAATGTGAATCCCATATCCCATCCCACTAAATCCAAAGGAATTACTTTGTGTTTATAATACTGTCATTAAATGAAAAAATACATTGATATCTTTATCTGTGTATGAAAATATCATTATGAACATGAGATTTCTGTTTTTAAAAAGCTTTTTCACAAAAATACAATCCTCTACTAGTTATACCTGTTCTTTTATAACCTAAAGATTTATAATTTTTACTAAATTTAAAAATTGATTAATTTTTAAAAATAAAAAGTAAATTACAAAGAAGATTAACTTATGAGAGTTAATTTGCTTCTACAAAATGTTTTTACTTTCATTAAAGTTGGTCATAGGAGAAAATAAGTACATTAAAAAGAATCCTGTAGAATATGTCATCCTGGCTAAGAAATTTTCTTTTCCATTTTAGTGATGATGTTAAATGACTTAAGATACAACCTACTTAATGTTTTCAAAGTATCATGAAACTGTTTTTTTAGTGATACCTGGAAGATGATCTGGAGATTTAAATTTGTATGTGATATTTCTGCACTGAAGGATTTCTACTATCAGTTGTTCTCCATCTGTCTTCATTTCCTTCTTTAATGCAATCTTGATTTCACCCATAACCTGTGTTTTACCTGGAAAAGCAGAAAAAGCAACCCTCATTAATGTGAAAGGAAACCAAAAGTATCTTTCTAACTTGGAGACATGGGGTTTTTTTCTGTTTTGCTTTGGTTTGGTTTTTTGTTTGCTTTGTTTTGGTTTTGTTTGCTTAATTTAGTTTTGGTTTTGGCTTTTTTTTTGTTTGTTTGTTTGTTTTTTTCTTATAGTTTTTATAGCTGTACTTATAGCTCATAGTTTTAAGTCAGGAATGTAAGAAAAATATATATCTTGGATGAGCAAATGGTAGGCACATGCCATACACTTGTATGACTAGATTATATGCTTCAGAATGTATTTGCCTCAGTGGAGCTTTTTTCTCAAGAACAGAAATTTCTCTAGGAGTTTTTACAGGTCACATAACGGTCACTGCAATTCACCTTTTCAGAAACACTTACTACAAGACTCTTATCTCATTTAAAAAAGAAAAAAAAAAGCAAGAAAAGAAGAAAGAAAACTTTCAATAGGGTTGTTAAAAGTAAGATATTCAAAGGCAATGAAGTAAGGCTGGTGAAGTCAGCATTTATTTCACCTTCCTATATACATGGAGCAATATCATTCACACAGTTTAAAGGGAAGGGCCTAGAGTGACCTTTAAAATTAAAGGTAATTTCTCTGCTTATGTGGGTAGAAATACAGTACTACTATTTCTACATTTTATGAATTTCTCTCTCAATCTGTTCAGAGATGGAGAGAAGGCACAGAATAAAATGTAAACAAAGCTCTTTTGCCTTTCCTCTGCCTGTCCTCCCACAAGCCTTTACAGAAGCCAGGCAGAGAGGAGCAGGGCTGTATCTCCTCAATGTGTAGGGGGGTGGGAGCAGAGCATCCTCAGCTCAATTCTCTCCATACTAACATCATCTCAGTGTGGGGGCTGTGCTTCTAAATCTATTGTCTTGCTACTGAAAATATTATTTCACCTTTCCTCTTTAGACATTAGTTCAAAAGAAAGCAAACCATAAAGCAGTTGGGATTCCTTATTACATAGTTTCTGGTGCCAGCAGGATTTAACACTTTACTGGACATTCTAGAAGCTTGTGCCAAGATGTTGTAAGGTGCAAAGCAACTCTGCAGAATGTAAACAATTAAAATACATCTGGAGAAGGTTCCCAATTAAAGAGTGTTATGTTGCCAAGTAGCATGTAAAGACTACTGCTTGTATCACAAATGTACAATCCAATTTAAATATCACTCTTTAAAAATGATAGTTTCTGTTTAAATTCTGGGTTTCTTTCTACTTAAAATAGTCTGAGGGATCATGAGTAAAAGTGTAATAAGAAATAATCACAGCTACACACTGGCCCCAGCTCCCCTCACAAACCAAAGCTAGAATTTAATTTAGTTACAGTCCCTAACAAATTTGTAATTCAGCTTCAGCTGAGCCAACATTTCTTCTGTTGCTTTTTAAGTTGTGAGAGGACCCTTCATGAGGCACGTGATTCTTTCACAATACTCTTTCACAATATTCACAAAACCATTCCTATAGGTTTGAATATGCAATAATAGCATATTTTCCTGCTATGTGTTTATGCAAAGATAATGAAGTCTTCATTTTGTGATGCCAACAGAAAAGATCATTGGTAGCTGGGATCAAAGAAGGTATGGCCAACAATGTCCCTGTTGCTATTCATTATATCTCTATTGTTATAATGCCCTTTTACTGAAAAGAAGTGGGTTTACATTGGGCCTGTCTTGGTTAAACTGTAGATTTTGAATAACTTGAAAGAGATACAAGGAAAAATTATAATGCCTTCTTTTTTCTGTAGATAAAATTCTCAAACCACAGATGAAGACATGACACATCTGAAAGGTGTTGTTTAAATTTGAATTTGTGATCAGTATTGGTTCTTGCACTGACTCCTAGAAACATGAGAAAAAGCCCAGCATGGACAGCTGTAGGACAAATCTAATATTAGTTTCGGGCAATTTTTAGTTAATCACAGGCTTTTCTGGAAAATGTACTTGGCTTATTTTATTAATTCCTTCTCTGTCCTTTAAGCTCTATTTGCATTAGTTGTTAGGACCTCATCTTGATTGCCTTAGCACCCCCTTTTTCATTTAGGTGTGCATTAAGCTTAAGATGAGATGAGGTAGTTTGGATGCCACTTGTGATGTTGTGAGACAGAAAAAAGGATATATTCTTCCAGCAAGTTATATTTAAATATTCCAATGATATTTCTCAGCATCTGGGAATTTTCCATCGACTATTCTATATCATCAGATACTCTTTAGGACAAGCAATCCTGCTTCACCATTTAAACATTGTGGGGAAAACAATGATCTACAGCTGCAAACACATGAAGGATAATAGCTTTATTGTGCTTTCATACTAATTTTCATTTCTCCCACAGCATGAGTGAAGGAGCCTTAACACCAGGCTTATGAAACATTGCAATAAAATAAATCACCACTTCAGAACCCACCAGAGTCTTGTAGACTCAAAAGGGATTCCTATTCCTTCTATTTCTTAGCTTTTGCCCCTTTCTCATATATAAGTTCCATACATCTTTCCTTTGGTGGGTGTGCACAAATAGAGCATATGTGCCTTGTTTTGTGGAGCTGATTCTTTAAATGAAAATGAGAGATACAGTGATGAAGGGAATAGTTAACAGTGAATCACCTTAGAGCTGGTGAGAGTCCACAGTGGGCTGAGCTGGACATGAATGTGTCATGAATGTCATGTTTGGTGAGACAGAAATAAAATTCCTCAGGGTGTCATGGTATTGGATAAGCTCAAGGGTTGCCTTGGTGGGAATAAAACAAAATACACAGCACCCAATCATAATCTTTTGCCTTCTTATATAAGTTTAGAAAACATAAATCATAAGTAATGTGAGAATGGAACTGATTGTAGGTATCTTGATACATTGGATGATGATAAATGCTACAATTCAACTCTGAAAAAGCGATAGTGTATATCTTTTTGGGAAGTACTAGTATGGTTTCCCAAAGAAGTGAAAAACAATTTTTAACTTGAGTAGTAACATTTTCCTCAATAAAAATTATTTTCAGATTAAAGAATTGCAAATCAGGATTATCACAATGGCAGGGAACCATATAGTATAGCACTAAAATATTACTGTCTAAATTAGCTTAGGAAACAAGGACTGAGAAAGAGATGTTCTACAATATGCTAGAGTAAAAAAATTATTGGACAAGAGATATTTAAGCTGAATTTGTGTGATATTTACCTGTTTCATATGTGTCAAACACACACTTATTGATATACCACAAGAAGAGCACAGTCATGCACCCCATCATTGTGTTCACCTTTGTAACATGCCACCTGTAGGCAACCAATTCTTAAATATATCAATATCTATACAAAGGATTAAAAACATTAATGCTTTTTTTTTTTCTAATGACTGCACACTCTTTTTAGGGGACCATATTTATTAATAATTTATTAACAATTAAAAGGAGGTGGTTATAAACTAAATTTCTGCAAGGCATTTTAGAAGTCAAGGAGTTTAAATCTGCTGTAGTGATGGCAACACCAAAGCTGTTGTTCTAGTAGAACTGTCACACTCTTCATTGTGAAAGGTTAATTAGTTTTGCTATTAGTTTTAATTGACTGCTGCTGTAAATCTCAGGATGTGTCATCTGCAGTGTTGTTGTCAATTCCAGAGATTGATAAGTATGGGTTGTGCTCCCATTCCTTTCTAATCAAATGCCTGCTGTCAAACAGAATTACCCAAGACAGAAGTAAATAGCTGCCTCCCATCATTCTGTGTTATCAAGCCTAATTCAGCAATGCATTAAATAAGCAAGTAAATCTCACTGCAGAATGGCAGGAATTTTATACAGTTCAATTGTCTAAACGGAAAGTTCTGAGATAATTTGAACTTTTATCTTAGAATAAGTTGAATTGCTTCCTGACGTTGACCATGTATTTTCACATAGATGGATAATGTATGAGCAGGTTAAACTTGGAAATTTAAATATGAGATGTCTAAATGCTGCTACTTGATAAACATCATACTTGAGTAATTTCCTGAGTGGATGCCAGATGGCCAGAAAACAGAATCAGGAAAATACATAAAGTGACATTTTGTTTCATAATTGTGTATAAATTGGAATGGGCTCTCCTGTTCCACAAGAGTGACTGGGGGGTGCTAGAGCAGGGGAATTAAACATAAAATACAAGGAGAAAAATATTAACAAATATTTTCCAGCATTCTTCTTTTCAAATGAGGCTTATAGATGAAATTGTTGTTTACAAAATATATAGGAAATTATCTTCTGGAGCTTCAGGAGTCAGACACTTTATAGTGAAAGATTTTAAATCAGAGAAAAATCTTTCTAAACAGCTCTCAGTGATATTGGCCTACTGAAAAGATGCATCATCTCCTAAGGTCTTTATCTGTTTTGATACACTGAGAGACTAAATTAATGTACCTGTGAGGGCTCTGTACAGTGTTTATTGATAGAATAAAGGAATTTTTTGGATGTACTTAGCTACTGTTTTTCTCATAGGTATTTAATGATTTGGACTTGGATAGTTATCTCTAACATGGTGTAATAAGAAATAAT
>JAYDZK010000056.1:8988270-9043887 GCA_034509185.1 Euphonia xanthogaster | reverse complement strand
ATCTCTAACATGGTGTAATAAGAAATAATGTATTCCAGAATAAAACAAATTAAATACTCATATGTAGCTGTATTTTTTAAAGAAACAAAATCTTGTATTCAGCTGTGTTAGGATATGTTTTCAATATTTAGAGAATTAGAACATAGAGTAGCATGTCAAAAAATCTTAGTAATCTGAGATTCCAATCCATGACTCGATAACTTGAATTAAAAAAAGGACAAAAATTACAGCTTTAAAATATAGGACATGATTAAAGACAACACAGAAAAGATGGGTTCTGTCACAAGACCAATGTTCCTTAGTAGCTTTCTGATCTTAGAGTTCATCTCCCAGAGATGGAGTTAATAACATCTCTTAGAGTTTGGGTTCGGTAACTGAGACTGGGTTTTCTGTGAAAGGAGCGACTTTGATAGTGTAAACATAGGAAGGACTTTGGAGTGTGATCCCAGGGGAAAACACAAAGTCTTACAAAGGCTGATCAGGACCTTGCCACTGTCAAGAATGTCTCCACAGTAACCATGAAGCTCGTACAGACATAATTTTCTGTCTAACACGGTGCTGTTGTACCAAGAAACATGTTTCTGCTGGATTCCTTTAACACTATTTTAAGAATCAGATATTCATCCTCTAGCAGACAGCTGTGCTTCAGAAAAACAAGATAACACTATCTTATTGCAATAAATTATTCAGTATTACTGCAAATAGTAGGATATATATAGTATATACATTTCAGTATTAGAGCTAAGCAACTCCAGCTAAAGGTAAAGCAAAAGTATTTGGTATCATTTTAAACGTACATATATCAAGAAGTTAAAATGCCAGCCAAAACCTTCCACTCTTTTTTAAAGCAAATCTCTCTCTCTTTTTTTTTTTTTTTTTTCCCATCACACAAGTTACTTGCAGTACCAGCTCTTTGTATTCATGCCTTTCATCCTCTTGCTCTAAGGCATGAGCAACTGGCAAAGCTGCTTCAAAATAATGAATAATAACCTTTATTACAGAACAGCACTTCTCCATTTTTACAGGCTCCAACACTTTTTGTCCTTATGATTTTTTTTTTAATTTCCTTCTTTTTGTCTTTTACCTTTTGCACACATATTTCTTTCTCTATGAAAATTGCCACAGTTTTCTCTTGTAGGCTGGTTTTATTTTCTTTTTTTTTTTTCTGCAGTGAGAAAAATCAGACATCCAATGCAGTTTTAACTACTACTTCCTCCTGTCTCACAGTGCTTTAAATACATGTTGGGATTACTACCATGGGTTTTTCTCAATAAATATGAGGTTGTATATGTTCTGAAATTTGCTGCTCCTCTCACAACTGAAGCTCAGAGAAAGGTTGTATTTATCTACCTCTGCTCTGAAGAGGAACTCCAGCTGCTAAGGGTCCCTAATACGTGCTCAGAGTCTTCTCTAATCTGCCTGTGGAAAGGCTACGTGCCGTTGCAAAAGAAGGTCTGAGTGTTATTGTGATTTATTCTGTCCCTTTACCTGACACAGGCAGGGACACTGCATGCAGGCAGCCATTCTCCTCTGAGATGGCAAATTCAGTTCCACTCCTGATAAATGGCTCCCTCTGGGAACAGGGATGCGCTGTGGTGGGAGCAGACAGGAACCCAAGGAGCTCCTCTCTTTTCTCCTTCCCCTTCCTTACCTTGAACTGCTGAGGACAGGCTGTATATTGTGAGATGAGCAAGGAAATTGTTTCCTTAATATCTCCAAGTGCCCTCGGATGTGATGCACATGTGATCATGTAATGGGGTAGAGGAGCAGAACTCAGGATCTTTGCCCACTGCAAACACCATTTACAATTTTGTGGGCACTGAGGGTGGCTGACTTTGAGGCTCGGGCATATGAACAAGCTGACAGCGTTACATTGTGATTCTCAGACCTAGCAGGCTCACTGATGGGAGAAATCTAAATATACTTCTGCAGAAATTTAGTCTGTATGCCCCAAATCCGTATTTTAAGTTAAAAAAACCCCACCCTGTTTTATGAAATATATTTTGGAAACAGAGAAAGTATTTTGCTTTTTGAGATGTGGAATATTTCCCAGAAAAAATCTAAGCTCTGTTCCATTTTTTGGTCATTCTATGTGTGCCCCTATTTGATAGGTTTTACTCATCATTTTGAAAGAATAAAACAAAGCAAAACAAAAGAAATAAATGAAACCAAAACTCACTTCTGACTATACATTGATACCATATGTAAAAATTCTTGATCTGAAGTAATGTGATGTGTGGGAAAATAACACTGATACTTCACAATATGCTCAAATATGAAAAATAAAGACGTGTACCAATCCACTTTAACCAGCTTTATTTCTGTTGTGTGACTTTCTAAAATGTTGTAGGAAAAGTGAGGTGGTGGGAAGAATATAATGAAGGAATAATGTTAGAGGAGGTGAATCTGATGAAAGAGTTTCACTCGTATCAGAAGCTGCCCAAGCCAGTAACCTAAATGACAGTATAGGGGTTCAGAGGCTTCTCCAGCAAGATTTTTTTCCAGTAATACAGCCAGACTTGTCCCTTTACCATAGAGAAATTTGGAATAAATAGAGGGAAAATAATGAGACCTATAAATATCAAATTTAGGTGATCAGAGATTACTCCACAGGTTGATGTCAACAATGAAGATGAATGCAGTATACCTGTGTGTATTTGACTGGTAGTAGCTAGAGAGAGAATGAAAATTAAGTGAGGGAAGTCAACATATTTACACAACTCACAGTACATCCTACTAGATTTTCTCTTATTTATATCTTCCCCTTCTGTGGAAGGGAATTCTTGTATTCTAAACTGATAATTCTATCAACACGCTCTCTGCACTTCCTTCAAATATCAGATTTCCCCAAAATTTATCTCTGATTTATAATTACAAACTAATGACAGGGTTATCATAAGGAAATTTTATGTCTAAGGCAAACTCCCTGAACTTTGTAGGCAGTAGGGATAATATCTTTTTAAGCTTTTGTTTTTTGGATGGAAAAATGCCTTTGGAGGTAATGCCTGCATTTTTTTAAAGTGTTAGTGGAGAGGTGAGTTAATGGCTTTCATTTAGAAAACAGATTTTTAGCCAATGAAACTAGGCTAAAAGTATCAAAATTAAAATTTACAGCTCCATAATTTTCCATAACTTCAGAGAAAGCTAAAACTTGAGAGTAAGCTAAAATGATAGTTGAAATTATTCTTGAGATTTTAATTGAACTTCAAAGATAGGTGCAGCCTGAATCTGAAAGGGGAAACGATGAAATCTCAGAAGGAAGACTCTCTTCAACCACGTTTGTTCCCTTTCATCCTCACCATAAATCACTGCCCAAGTCTAAATATCTATTCATAGTCTACACAATTTTAGCATCTTACATAATGAGACATATCAGAGGCTGCAGATTCAGTTGCATAAAGGATGGCTTGCCACAGCACATCTGAAATGCTGATGATGAAAAGCACACTTTGCCCTGGCTTTTTGTATAAAAAAACTTCATACAGGGAGAAGAAGAAAACTAATGCTGTACATTACAGAGCGACCTGAATCTTGACTATTTAAGCTTATTCTACTGCAGCTTTACCAAGGAGAAAATGTTTTGCTAAAGGGAGGAAAAAAATTGCAAACTGCCTGCAAAAGTCTGAATTTGACATAACAACAGTTCAGTTAAGTATTTGCACAATGCTACAATAATCTTTGTGTAACACAGCATAAATATTTTATTAGAGTGGGATGACTGAATCTGCACTTTTTTTCCATGTCAGTATGAGAACACAAAATGGGTCTCACCTAGACAAAACCAGGGAGGATTTTGCTAGATTTGCTTAGGTTCTCATTAAAAAACTTGACAGATTTTAAGCTACTTTCCCTCTCTCATGGTAAAGACATTTTTTAGCTTTTTTTATTTTTGATATGCAAGATTTTGAGAGTTCAACAACATAGTCTGAAATGACGAAGTCCCTTCTGAGACAGCCTTCACTTTGTATGTCAAAATAATGTCAAATCTTCTCACTCTGAATATACATATGAAGATTGAATATCACAACAGATTTATTTATTCATTGTGTCCACTTGATTTTGAGAAATTAGACATTCTGGCTTAAAATGCTGGAAATCCTAGGAATTGGATTTTAATTGAACTTCAAACGGATTAAAGTCAATTTGTCTAATGTTTCAATATGATGAAAGTATAATAGAAATAATATAAGCACTTAAAGGGGAGAAAAATTAGTCACGTGGATGGCAGGAAGAGATAATGGAAAATGTCCTTAAAGATATAATAAGAGGATTAAATAATTACAGCTACAATTCAGAAGTCATATGTAGCATAATATCAGGACAGGAAAGACTAGATTACCAAGTGGGTTTTGCATTTATTGTATTCACTTTTGGGAATCCAAAGAGAAACAAATAATTTGAAGAGAATATTTTTTTACTTGGGATGAAAACACATATTCACCAACCTAAATTAAAATACACGGAGTGCTTAGAAGATGTTGTAAGAGCAATGTATTTCCTAAATAAAACCAGCTAAAAATGAAAACAATTAAAAGCAAATGCTTGCAGTTTGCATTTGCAAAAAGTAGTGTTCTGTTAGGAAACCAGTTGACCACTCAGAAGTGGGAAGAATGACATGAAGACAAAGTTTATTTATATAATGTCTGCTGAACTTGTGGGTCAAACAGAAGCAAAACCAGTCATGTTTCATTTGAATGTAAACCCAAGAACGTGTTGCATAACAGGAACACCTAAGAACTTCCCTGTTTGCTTTGGCAGAGGGCTGTTTGAGCAGTGATTTTTCATTACTTGTAGTGTTTTGGACATATAGTCTAATGAAAACAACAACAACAACAAAAAACTTTAAAGGCAGATGGATAAAATTACATGCATGTCTTAAGAGAATTGATTTCATTAGAAAAAATAAATGCAAAACCAGCTCAAAGGTAAAATTCTAACCTCAGGAGCAGATGTTATCTAGACATCTAATGCAGACTTAGTTTTATGAGACATGCTGAAATTTTTAAAAGTGGTAATCAACCTGAAAAAAAAATACCACTGTTTTCTGACTTAAAAGTGCAAACAATAGTATTTTGATATTTTCTCTTTGTCATAAAGCTGTCCTATCACAAGGATGCATACACAGCGAAAAGGACTTGGTGTAAGAGCCACATATGATGTGGCTTCGTTTGGAGAGTGACTCATCGAACATTTACTGCACAGACAATAAGCACTGAGCCTGCACTGTTAGTGCAGTGGAACAAGCTGTTTCATTTCACAGCTTGGCCAAGTCATTTATAGCCCACAAAAAAATTACTTAACACATGGTGGCATATGTAACTTAATAAGGCTTTCTTTGAGAAGGAGGTGGAAGATGGCATTTGTATACACAAATACATCCATACACATACCAAACCTAACACAATATGTTAGCACTCTTTTGTGCCATAAACCTAGTAGGCACACTATCATGATAGCTGGAGATGAAAATTTTTGGTAAGAACAAGCCTATTCACTCCTCACATCATGATTTCCAGATTCCCCCTCAGATTTATACTGCAGCTCTGAGGCACTTTCAGTGAAATATGCTTAAAGTCTTGCTCATACCTCCCTGGAGCTACACACTGGAGAGCACAGCCGTGTGTGCTGCACAGCTTGGGTACCAGAGCAAAAGCTTCTGCACTGACTGTTCATGTGGAAGACAGGTATGCTCTTATATTAATAGATTTCCTTTTGCATACTTACATTTCCTGGTGCAGTGGTGGCAGCTCACTGTTGAGATGCTCTTTCTCTTGCATTAAATAAGAATGATTACTGAAATTATTATTGCTAATAGGACTAAGTGTAAGAGTAGGAGACGTTGCCTATTCTGTGTGACAGTAGGAGCTGTGATAATTCTAACAAAGCTCATGTGATTAACATAGGAAAGTAAACCAAATCTGTCTTCCAGGACCATCAGAGCATTTTGGGGCTGGCTGTAGAGAACCTCAGAAATTTTAGCATAAGAATGAATACTTGTAATCTCTAATGGGATTCTACTACCTGCATAATCTGCCCAACAGAGCAATGGAGGATGATCCTTTCCATTAATCAGGATAAAAATGGAATCAGCTCAGTCAAAACTATGAAAAAAAACAAACCTGTTAATCCAAATTTTGCTCAGGAGGGATGAACAGAAATGTTCTGCAGAGAATTCCATATTATTATTCAGAGTTCTATAGTCCGTGGAGGACTGATGCTTGAAAGCATCTTACAGTAATATGGGCACAGTTCCTAAAGTTGCCAGTCTGGAGAAATATCAATTTACCCTTTGGCTCTTGCCTGGAGTTTTCTATTAAATGCCTTTTTTTTTTTTTTCCAAGTTTTTAACTGTCCTCCAGAAGTCTTTACAGACCAATGTACCTGCATTTTGTTGGAATGCATACTTTACATTTTCCCTCTCATTCAGCACTCAGCAGTTCCATTATTCTTTATTTCATGCAGTGCTGGTTCCCTCAAGCTGCTATAACATCCTAAAGTTGGTATTTCATTGCACTGTTGAACTGATGTGTATGGCTAAGCTCCACAGAGATAGTTTGAATAAAGAATATTGTATAAAAACCTAGAGCAGAAAAAAAAATTCAGGGACAGTACAGCACTTATGCAAGTCCACTCAGATTTGTGATGAAGACTGAAATGATGGAAAGAAAAAAGAAAGGGAAAATGGGTTTGTATTTAGAAGTGTGTTTCTATTTAGAGTGTTTGTGAATTGGTAAGAAACCAGCTAACAGTTAATTCCAGTTGACCGGAATTATATATAACGTAAAAAGCAATGGCAAAAGGAAACATTTTAAGTCCATGTTCCAGGTGGCAAAATTATGCTACAGAAGAGGTCACAATCTTCTGTAGGGGTGAAAATGCCACAAATGTTTCTGAGTTTCTGAACTTCCATGGGAAATGGGAGAGACAGTGGAAGTCCTCTCACAAAGAAAGTTGGGCTAGGAATCATGGATTTTAATAAAATAAAAGGGCCTAATATTCAATCATAGGAGAACAAGATAGATTTGTAGCAGAGATGATTTATAGTGCAAGACTGAAAATTTTCTATATGATCACCTAAAATATTTTTTCAGGACTTTTTCAAGAAAAAAAAAAGTCAGAGACTGATTCCTCTCAGATGCTGGGATCTTTCCCTGGCACCACACAGAAAAGAGGTAATCCCATCTTTGAATCTGAGAGTGTCCCAAATAAGGGGGTTTGAGGCTATGATTTTTTGGCCCTCACCTGGAATTTATATCAATTCCACCTGCAACTGGAAAACTTTTCTGATGGAAGTTTTCTCAAAATGATGTGCACCAGAAAAGGTGGATAAGAAAGCACACATATGTTGGTGTTTATATCTGTCTGGTTTTGAAACTCTCTCTCCATTTTCTGAAGTCACTGAAGCATACACTATCTATCTGTAGATAAAAAGAAACCCTACTATTTTGTAACTGCTCTGGGCAGTATGCATACAGTGAAACTTTTATAATTAGCTGAATCTTTCCAATAATGAATACAAAGGAGTATCTCATAGTGAGCTAATGCTCTGACATCTCCTGTAGCTTTACTTTCTGGCAACTGAAAAAGCTGTCTCTTGTTTTGAGAGTTAGTACTTCATGGACTTTATGCACTGAGGCCAACCCTCATGATTTTGTCAAGAATCTCTGAGATTTAAAACTGCTGTTTTGAAGATGACTGTTGAAGTCTTGCTCATAATTTACATTTTAAAATTGAAGCTGTGCATATGGGAATTGAAAGTAGGGTTTTGCAAGACCTCACAAACAGAAAGTGCAGCATAGATTCTTTTCATGTTATTCAAAACTTGTCTGGTGAGTTTTGAAATGTAAAATACCTGGACCATGGAAAAGAACCCAAGCTATTACTGCTATGTACTCATTATTAATTTGTAATAAAGTATTGCATTGCCTTTTCAATCACCATTCATTAATATAATGCCAATACCTGAAGAAATTGCACAGGCTTTCTTTACAACTTCAATTAATTTAGAACAGAAAATAAGGGGTGGTGCAGGGGTTAAACTAAAAATGAAGACAGATTTAGGAAACCAGAACATGTATTTTCCTGGATTTTTAACTTATTCAGAAAGAATTTCATACTGTAAGAGAGAAGATTGAATAAAAATTAGATCTACAGATTTATTAAACCTCCAGTTCAGTTGTACATGAACTGAAGAAAGATACTTCAAAGAGCCACCACAAAAGGAGTCTTGATGAAGTAATAAATATCTAAAAACTCTACAGCACTGCCTTTTTAGATACCCTAAAGAGACACGGTATGATTACTGAATATCAGCTTGGAATTGGCTCAAACCCAAGAAAACACTGTCCCTCAGGGTAATATTAATGAAGAATGGCTTGCCAAGCTGGTGCCCAGCCATGGCTAGATACCACACCAGCTGAGACACTCAGCACCACCAGAGAGAACCTTGCAAAGAACAGTGAAGTACCAGATCAAACTCCTCCTTTATCATCACATAGAAGAACCAGTGCCAGGTTGCAATTTCAGTGCTATTTGTGAGCAATCTTATGCCCAACAAATTGTTTCTGCATCTGTCACAAAAAACAGTCTGTGATGTATATTTTCTCAGAGAATATAATTCTCTTAATTCTTGGTCAGATAAAATATTACCAGCTGTATAAAATCTCAGAAACAATTTTAACTGATTAAAGGACATGCAAAATATTAAATGATTGAGGACTGAGAAAAAAAAAGGATTCAGAGACTGATTCAGTAGTTCTCATTAGCATTTGACAGTATTTAGTGACTTGAACAGATTTTTACTGAGTTCCCCACAAAAGGCAGAAATATTTAAATATGCAAATATTGAGGTAGCGATATAGATTAGCTCAGGAACATTAATAAAATCACTAATTATGATCTACTGTAGAAAGGAAATGTTTTGCTAAAATCTATGAGCCAAGTTTCTCAAATTCAAAGTATGATATCTGGATTCATCATGTAAAACTAACCTGTGTTTTCTTCCCTGAGAGCAGGAGCAAGTTGTCCATCTGATTTGGAGAATATGACATGCTCATACTCATATGAATTTAAATGGACCTGTTGATTGGTGGTAGAGCTAATTATTTCTCTGTTGTGATTGACATTGTGAAATACAGGATTTCATGGCCAAAGAAGCTGAAGACCATGCTTTATCTTTGAAGTTATTTTAGCCCAATTTTACCCTCTCCTGACCACATGTACCATTCCCCTTGCATGAGGTTTCAGAAGCAAAACTGTGTGGATCCATTGCTGAACTGCAAGTCTCTGAGTGCTGTTAGACTCATGTTCCACTCAGTGTTGAAATCACAAGGTCTACTACAAGAGTTGGCAGCTCTTCCAAAGAGAGAAAGGCTTTATTTGCCAGTCAAATCTATACATTTTACTATCTTCATGTCTGAAATTTGAGCATATGTATGCATTGTAATTCAGGTGAGCACCAATTTAACTTCTCTGGATATTTTCATTCCTCCTTCCCAATATAGTTTGGCTGCAGGAAAGAATGCAGACTTTTAAGTCCATGATTCTGACCAAGGACCATCATACTGATGTGGAGACTGCAAACTTGCTACTGAAATGGCTCACAAGACATCTAATTATCCTGTGCAAAACATTCAACTTCCAATTTTGAAATAAAATCCGTACAATACAATTCAATAGCACAAAATAAACAACACTCTACATTAAATAGAGCTTAGCCTGAGATGTCCATCATGCTGTAAGCTAATAGTCACAATTTTCATTAAAAAAATCAAAATTTCTATCTCAGACCTTTTGTGATGAATACTTTTAGCAGCTTGCACTACTTCTTCTTTGTAAAATTTTTGGGTTTATCCCTTAATAATAATCATGCTAGTGGTAGTTAGCAAACTCCTAAAACTTAGAAAGGATAGTGGTCATTATTATATGTTTAAAATTATTATTTTCACAAAAATATAAGTAATTATATGTAGTACTTCCAATCAGAACGGTGAGGCAACTACAGTTAAAGAGAGTAATGGCAACTAAATGTACATTGGTAATCTTCATTACTTTTCTGAACTATCTCAGAGAAGCATATAGAGGCAACAAGATAACAAGCTTTCAAGCTTCATGCTGAATTTACTGCCTTTTTCCATGTGACATATAAGCTCCAGCAAAGGAGTATTTTTTTTATCAAGAATGCTTCAAGAAACATAAGGCAAGTCTGCTACCCTGCTGAGTACTGTGCTTTCTGATTTTGAAAGCTGTTTGTTATGCTTTGAAAACAGGCACTAGTGAAGGCAGAATTAACTCCTCTGCTGTTAAAAGACAAAACTGGTGTAACTGGCATTGACAAAAAAAAAAAAAAAAAAATTGCTGAGTTTTCCTCAGTGATTTACCATAAAACCATCATCCTTTCACTCAGAAAAAGAATGTACAAAATAAACAACCTGGTTTGGATTTTTTTTCTGCTATTTAACAATTTTGGTTTTTTTTAATAACCCCTTATTTACAAAGCCTGTGATGAGATATTCCAGGTCTTGTCATCATTAGGGAAAGAAAAGAATACATTCATTGTAGGCAGTTGCAGCCAGGAACACCAAGCAATTACCCGCAAGGAATTCAACCAGCTCAGTGGTTATGAAAAACACTGTGGAGTTTTTAATAAACAGTTGAAGCAGATTGCTGCTTTGAACTCTTACTGATGAGATGTTCCCCTAAAGAAAATTATACCATCCTCAGCACCAGTCTAGCTGAAAAGATTGTTACCTGTAACTAATTACCAAGTCTTAAAAAGTCATAAACAGGCACTAGTGCTGAAACAGCTCTCTCCAAATTCCTGCTTATTGCTTCCCACACAGTGTCCCTGACTTTATCTCCTGTAGCCATAATGTTTGTACAGCTGCCTAATGAGCTTGTTGGCAGAAAGGATCCTGCTCACTGTAACCTCACCCCCTCCCTGCCCCACCCCAGTGTATTGATTTTGGGTTAGTCACCTAACCTGAATCAGCACCTGCATTATGTCACCTTATAGGAGAGATGAGGTTCAGGGAAAGGAAAAATGGCATTTTACAGACATAATGCTGGTTTAAAGCGTGCTTTATGAGGCAATTGTAAACTGATAGAATGATTCACAGAGCAAAGGACTGCTGGAGCACTCCAGTCCAACCTCACACTCACAGGGTTAACTTCCACATTAGATGAGGCTGAACAGAGTGTTTTTGTAGAGTTTTGAACTAAAACTTTGTGTGTTTTTGTTGTGTTGGTTGGTTAAGCTTGCTTTTTATTTTCCCTTTATTCAGTTAGAATTTCCTTTACTTCAGCTTGTGAATGTTATCTATTGCCTGTTTCTGACTGCTGAGCTCTGAGAGGAGTCTGGCTTCATCTTCTTCATACTACAAGCACCCAGTGGAAGGGAAGAAGCCTTTCCTATGATCTTCTGCCTCCATAGTTAATTTTACAGCCCAGTTTGCGAGTAATAATGATCACAAAGACATTTTCTAAATTAATATTGTTTCAAGAAAAATTGTTGCTTTCATTTTACAAGTGACCTTCTTGGAAAAAAATCTGTTTTGAAGAGTGTTTTAATCTCCGTTTGGAGTAGAACAGAGTGGACACTGCACATTTTGCTATGAGACCATGAAAAAAAATCTGTTGCTTTTTGGAAAAAGACATTGTCTCCCATGCCAGGACATTCAGTATTTTTAAAATTGCTTTGGGCACCAATTGCATATTTTCAGTTTTCCTCATTTTAAAGAAGTCTAAAAAATATTGAATCTGTTTTGTGGTCCTTGCATTATTTCCCAACTGTTTGAAAACAAAAATCTCTTTTTTTACCACATCTATTTTACTGTCAACAAGAATGAAAATCTGCCTCAGGAAAAGAGCTTTAAATATAGCTGTGGTGTTATCAACAAGTTAGCACTTCTGCATGAAAGCAAGTCCAGTTCATTCCAGAGTTTTCCTGCAGGAGATAGAAGTCAGCAGTGCCATAGCATGAATGCAAGCTGAGTTCTTCATTGCTCCTTTTTTTGCTGGAGGGAGCTGGAGAGCTCAGATGCTTTGGATACATCTTCCTGTCTGATAATGTATGGCTGGGTGTGCTCTATATAAATTGAAGGTTGGTTGTGAATCCCAAAGTTTTTTAATGCTGGGAATGAGTGTTCATGAAGTACACTGGACTCAGCAGAATGTGGAGTTTAGATAAAGACAGCTTAGTTCTAAGAAGTGGGCATGTTGGGTTGTCTCTTTGGCCCAACTGTTAGGCAAAAATTAAAAGCCATGTAACAGCCTGAGAACACATCAGAGCTCAAGGACACTTCAGTCCCTTGTTACTCTTTACTAGCAAAATCTAAAGAATTAAATTTATGCTTTTCCTCACTCTTGTTTTGACAGACATATGCTAGATTTCCTCATGGGCTCCCCACTCCCAAACTTCCAAAGTCTGTGCTTGCAAACAGGCCCATGGTGTGGAACATTAAAACTATTATTAGCCCTCTAACAAGTTCCCACATCACCTTTGTCCCTTATTCTCCAGTTTCATCTTTGCTCCTCTAGGAGCTCCCAGAGTTCATTAGCTTCCACCTTCCCAGCTGGTGAAGGATCCTTTTCTTCCTTCCAATAACCAACAGTGAGTTAAAAGTCTAAATACTAAATACAGTGGGTTTTGAGCCCTGAAGAGATCACTGAAGCATTTGAGAGTACACTTTCCTGAACTGTTGATATTATTTCCATGCCTCTCCTAAAGCCTATTTCTAAATTTATATGATGTATATATATGGTTCAAATCTGAGATAGATTGAACTGTCAGTGATGATAAATATTAGTGACACTGCCTAAAAAAACCAAGGAAGTTACTTAATTCTGTGTGTTGTGTTTTAATATGATCTACTTGTGCTTTCTGTTGTGATTTTTCCCTCGAGATTGTGACAGATTTTAACTCTGTCTGCTGTGATTCTTGGTGAGCTACAGTGAAGTGAGCAGGGACAGACCCACTATCTCCACAGAGGTACAGGACTCAGAGAAGAGCACATCTGATCTCTTTAGGCACCCAGAGCTTCCTGCCAGGCTTGTCACAGATCAACAAGGGAACCTGATGTCTGCTAACTTTTGTGAATGAAATTCTTTCAGCAAATACAATCAAATCCCCTGAGAGACAAAAAAAAACTAGGAGGCATTCAGTAACTGCAGATCTACAGAAATCAAGATACAGTGAATGAGGAATATTCCTACTTCTTTCTAATGAGTTTTGTGTTAATAAATGAATCTATACAAGGATTCTACAGGATATCATCTCTACAGTGCTGGGTTTGTTTTTTTTTTTTACTTTTTCCAGGAATATTTGAAAGGTGGAAAGAAGAGAGGACTAGTGTGGGATTTTCCTCAAGAGGAAACAGAAGAGAAACTTATTGTTAAATTAATCACTAATCCTGGAAAAATTCCTTTCACCTTGATAAAAAACCAACCAACCAACCAACCAACCAACCAACCAACCAACCAACCAACCAGCCAACCAAAACAAACAAACTAACAACCCCCCAACCAATCAATAAGATAAACAAACAAGCAAAAACAAACAAACAAAAAAGCAGCCCCATCAGACTGGTTAGAACCACTGAATTATAAGAACTGAAAATAATAAATTATATAAATGCAATTAAAATAGAATTAGTACTTGCTATCTACAGATGAACAAAATTGGTAGATTTTTGACCTGCTTCATTGTTCATACTGGTTCTCTATAACAATTATATGTCTATGATTTCTAAATGATTATGTTGTATCTGAGCAAACTGTTAACCCAAAACTGCCCAAAACTATCCTATTTTTCATGCCCTAATTAGAGCCTTTTCTAACAAATAAAACAAACAAACAAAAAACCAAAACAAATTGACACCATCTTGTACTTCTTGTTAGTTCAAGATAATTATGAAACTTACTCTGAATGGTAATTACACTTAGTGTTGAGCACAGCAGTCATTTTAGAACTTCATACCAAACCAAATTAGCATTTTTTTCAAATAAAGTTAAATGTGCTTAAAAGTTACTTCTTGGTGCATTTAGAATAATGTTTTACAGTGGCTGTCACCTAACATCTGTTGGGCACTAGGTAACCCTGCTGCTGGGATTCATCTGTCTGAGCATCACTGTCTTCATCTGAGGGATTGCTCATCTAGAATGCAGTTGGTCTTCCTTGCAAATAGATCTCTAAAATAGGTCAGATCAATTGTATCTTCAGATTGGTTATTTCATTCCACTGATTAGAAACTTTTTATTTAAGTGGCTGATCTTTCCATAATCCCATGATGAAATTTCTCATTGTATTACCTATTTTGGAGGTCCCAGCTGTAAAAAGATATTGAATTAGTTTTTTTTATATAGAGTAGACAAAACTCTAAGTTTTTAATTAGACAATTAACATAGAAACAGAATGAGTAAGAGACTGAAATAAAACTTTTTTTTTATTCAGCGAAACGCCCAAACTACTTAAGCAGGTCCTGCTTGCAAAATATATTAAATATCAGATCATAATTTTCCTTATTTGTTATTTATTATTCTAAAGAAATTTTCTAATTTCGAAATCACTAATCATCAAATTATTTTAAATGTTTATAATAAGGAAGACCATTACACTTGACAGATAAATTAATTTGCAAAACTGAATATTAATAGGATTTGTTGCCTTTTTGTATCAGAGCCACTATGCAACACAGGTCTTATCTTTTCTTGTTATCCATTGCAGTTGAAAACAATGATGTTCATTCTCCAGATAACAAAAGCTAATGAAAAAAAAGAAGTATTTTGAATAATGAAGAACCCCACAGACACAGATGAAGCATTTCATTCAGAACCCAGGTTTGTTTTTTATTTCCAAAGAGGTATGCCAAAAAAATATTAATTCATAATATATGTGTGTCCATATGTATGTATATATCTATGTGATATTCAACAACTCATATATGTGTACATATATCTATATATACATGCACATGTTGTCAGGACTTAAAGAATGCAGTGAAATACCTCAAGACACTGTCAGGGAAGGAAGTTCCCATAAGATAAAACACACACACACAGAGGCACAGGTGGCAATCAGGAAGGCATTAATTCCAGGCCTAAACTGAGGTGAAGTGGACAAAACCCCACTGTGATGTGGGAACTTGCAATAAGTGCAGAAGGCAACAACAGGAAGATGCCAGGCTGAGGCAGGTCTGGGTAGCCTATCTGGACAAAAATTCCCACCATGGCAAACCATGAGAAAGGAAGCAAGTCCTTATACACAAGCCAGCCCAAGCTGTGGGAACAGCATCTAAATTCTGTGGATACCTGGGAGGTAGATTTTATAAAAGTGATACCTCCAGAAGAACACTCTAAGGACTCCTATCAGTGAGAAGACCAGAGGAGGAAGGGCAGGAAGAATGCCACAGCAATCCATGTGGTGGTGACTACATTGCTACTTAATCTTTCTCTCTTCTCTCTCTGCTATCCCTACCACACATCCACTCTTCAATAAAATTCATAGTCCTGACATTGGCATATGGTCTCATTTGCACCTTAATTTGGGCAGAAGCATCTTTTGATAATCAGATCCTAACACATGTGTATGAATATATGTTCATTTGTTCAAATGTAAGCATGTATATCATTGAAGTAGACTTAATCCTAGGAATCTACCTTGCATCAGCACAAAGTATTTGCTTGTTGAACCAATCAAGTCTAAATATTTGGGCTCAAATTTAAGTATATGAAGTTATAGTTATGTAAGTTAATTTCAAACTGCTGGTAATGGCTTTGATCCTACCATGTACCATTATACAAATTTTCTGCTTGAAATGGTTGATAGATCCTACCTTCCCTTTCACAATTTGCTGCAATAAAAAAGGAAAAGACACAAAAAAATACCACTAGCATAAGTACAGAAACCAACTAGAGGAGCAAAGTATTACATAGTTTGGCTATTTCTCTGAAGACAAGACAGGCTATCTGACTTCCAAAAAGTCTGTGTCACAAAGGATTCCCTACATTTATGTAAGAAACTTTCTGAAGTGTAGTTCTGCTTATTTAAAGTAAATACAGTACAGTGAGTCAGCCCTGTGATAACCTGGGGAGCTGAAGATCACCTATAGAGTAGGACAAAAATGTTGCTACTCTAACTAATAGAGTAAAAGCTGTTGAGTCTTAGCTCAGGTTTGCTCAGTGGACAGATTTCCCAACTTCAGGAATCATTTCCAAAACTCTAATTGCTCAGTCATCTAAATGCTTCAAATGTATTTTTTCTGCATTCTCCAGCACCACTCCTGTATTTTTCACATACTTGGAAGTTTCTCATTGTGTGATCCTTCTCTCATGCCAATATTAGGCTGCTGAAATTTCCATGACTTTCACGCAGTACACCCTGACCTAAACTGTTAAACATTATTCATCCAGGCCACTACATCTATTTGGCTGTGTTATGTAATCTATGTGTGTTATGACCATGTATAAATAGTATATAATTCATACAGAAGTGAAGCAATGTTTCCTGCACAATGCAATGAACTATTTTAATTTATTTCAGAATTTATTGCAGAACTCAAATGGGGCAATAATGAATTCCAATGGTAAAACTTCCTTCAATTCACTGAAGGCAGTCTCTCCTGTCACAAGTATCACTTGAATTCCAAAACCTGTCTGGATAGGTGAGGGGAGAGCAGTGGAATGTTGCTTACCAGACTTCAGTAAGGCTTTTGATGTTATCTCCCATGATATTCTCACAGACAAAGTCATTAAGTGAAGGCTGGATAAGTGGACAGGGAGATGGATGGAGAACTGGCTGAACAGCAGAGCTCAGGGGCTTTTTATCAGTGGCACAGAGACCTGGATGAAAACCTGCAACAAGTGATATCCCATAAGGGTTTTCATACTGGGTCCAATCTTGGGTTTTCATACTGGGTCCAATCTTGTTCAATTTATAACCTAGATGAAGGGGCAGATACTTCCCAGCAAGTTGGCTGATGACACAAGGCTGGGAGGAGTGGCCAGTACCCCAGAGTGCTGTGTAGCCCTTCAGATGGACCTTGACAGCCTGGAGAGTTGGGCAGAGAAGGAACCTCTGGAATTCAGTGCAGGCAAATGCAGGGTCCTGCACCTGGGGAGGAGCACAGATTACACCTGCTGGAAGGCAGCTCTACAGAGAAGGACCTGGGAGTCCTGGTGGACAATTAGCTCTGCATGTGTGCCCTGGTGCCAAGAAGGCCAATGGAAGAGCATCGCCAGCAGGCTGAGGGAGGTGACCCTGCCCATCTACTCAGCCCTTGTGAGGCCACATATGCTATGCTGTGCTGTGTCTAGTTCTTGGCTCCTCAGTACAAGAGAGAAATGGAGATCCCGGAGCAGGTCCATCAAAGGGCTATAAAAATGATTTCCTCTCATGAGGAAAAGCTGTGAGAATTGGGCCTATCCAGCTTTGAGAAGAGACAACTGAGAGAAGACATCACCAATGTTTATCAGTATCTGAAGGGATGGTGGTAGGAGGATGGACCGAGCTCTGTTCAGTGCTGCTGAGCAAAAGGACAAGAGCAATGAGCAGAAACTCATGCCCAGCAAGTTCCACCTGAACATGAGGAAGTAACTCTTTATTTTGTGGGTGACCAAGCAGTGGAACAGATTGTCCAGAGTGTGGAGTCTCCTTCACTGGAGATATTTAAAGGCCATCAGAACAGATGGAAGGACAGAATGCACATTATCTAAAGTTTCCAGACAGAACGGCCATCTTCCCACTTATGCCAATTTCAAAATTATGCAGAAACCTTGAAGTTCCTCTGCCAACCATCAAAGGTAACTTGGTACCATAAAACAAGTATTCATACAAGGCTTAAAACACTTCAGTCAGGTGAGAATGTATTGGAAATCTCATTTTGTCATTACAAGGGACTGCATTATAAAGATCAGGTTATTAATTCAAATGATTCATTAGGAAACTAAGGAAGATGTCAATTATATTCATCCCTTCCTAAAATTTGTTGGGATTGTTTAATTAAACAATTAAAACTTCATCAAAACTTGTAATTTCTTTAGGAAATCTGCTCAGATAATTTTTAGGACCTTTTTATAAAAAAAATCTGCTATGGTGTAATTTTGACTATTAACATAAAAATAATAATGTAGAAAAATTCACAAAATACATCCAAAAGATCTGATTTCTTTTTTTACTTTAATCCATTATCATAACAGACATAGTATCCTCAAGAAAGAACTTTCTGCTCAAAATTATAGCAGAAATTGGAATAATTATTACCTTTGGTCAGTGCTTTAAATATGTACCCACATATTCAGTCGATCCCAGAGAGGGGCAGAGAAAAAAGGATGTGTTTGTTGTTTTTGTGAGTGTTCTTTCTCTCAGGATTTGCATCACTTTCTATTATATCCATTTTTCAAGCTGTCTTCAATTTAGAATCTTTAGCCAGTGGCAGAACATTGTGCTTGAAACAAATTAGTCAGCTTTGTTCAATAAGAAAACAGCAATATTTAATTTTGGAATTTTACTCAGAACTAACCTGAGGGCAGTAGATGCTGCCAATAAAGAGAGAACTGATTTGTCATATTATAGTTGGATGTAGCTGTGATATCAGAGATATTTTTCCTTATAATGCAAGAAGGCACATATCCAAAATAATGAGACATTTATGGAAAGGTTATGGTCTCTTTACCTTTCCTCCTTGATAGATCTGTACTTGCATAAAAGACAGTGGATTCAACAAGCCAATTTCAAGAGTCTGGGGAAAAAAGCAGTGTACAATGACACATTAGTTGCTGGGGTTTTTTTCCCAAAGAATGAGATTTGTTATTAGAAAAAACTGGCTTTGCCTCACTCATGCTGCCTTTCTGGTTGATGTTGGAAAACAGTATGGTTTGGCATTGTCTCCACTACTGAAGACAAATTGTAAAAATCTATTTCTTATGCTGCAGGATTTTTCCAATTATACCCATTTTCTAAAGGTGAGTGTCTTCAATATATAATTTTCTTTCTATAATTTTGCATATCTGAAGTAGCTCCTTTAATCAGTGGAACAACATCTAGGTAAGGTGTGGTTGCTAGGAGAGGTGAAGAGCATCTCTAGGATCTGCTTCATAAATTGTGTTTAACTATTGCTGTGAAAGCTCTTTTTTGTGTCCAAAATGTTCACCGAAGGAGGAAAAAAATCTAATGTTATTTTCCTTTCATTCTTTTTCTAACACTGTTTAGATTCCTTTCTTTGGAAATGGTAGCTTTCATGTATAGATTTATCATGGGCTTTAAAAACCCATTGTTGCACTGATAGGTTCTGAATCATACAATTTTACAGGAATTTAGATAACTTTGCTTTGTGGATGTGTTTGAAAAGGATGCACCAAGTAGGAAGGAAGATAGTCAGTGTAGATATTGTGTGGGCTTCACTTTTTCAAACATAAAAATGATGGGGAAAATGTGTCTCTATAAAGTTAGAGACTTGCATTCTGCTTTAAAATATAAATAAAACCCGAAATAGTCTTAAAATTAACATATAAACAAGGAGATAAGGTGTCTTTTTTGTTAGTCTCAAATGTCCAGAGACAGGGTGGAAAGATCCCCTTTTCTCTCTTTTGCTTGCCAAGAAAAAGGAGCTTTTCAGACGATCAGACTAGTCAGAACAACATGGCTTATAAAAAAGGCAAATAATTGCATTCAGATCAGTGGGAATCCAATTCCTTCAAGAATATAACAGAGTGTTCCATGAATTTGAATGTGTTTCTAAAAAGCTAAACACTCAGCCAGGCACCGCCAAGGCAACCAGGAGGCTGGTGAATCATGCTATAGATATTGGATGAGCAGCGGGAGGAAACAGCAAGAATCCAAAGCACACTCAGCAGGCATTGATGCAAGTTACACATGGGACTAGTCAATCACCCAAACTGACTAATTATTGTGGGCAGAATGTTAGCAGGCTTCTGAAAAGGATGTGGACTTGTAGGTACTACAGTGGTGTGAAACATGAAGGCAGGTGTATGTATCAGATATCTGACCCAGCTGATCTCCAGAAGATTTGTGCATTTTCCAAGGCATGCAAATTCAGTCATGTTGTTATCACAATCAGTCAGAGTGCAAAGCCAATATGGCAGACAAAAAAAATAAAATCTAAAGAAATATTTAAAAAAGAAGGTATGACAGAAAGAAAGCATACCAAAGGGTGTTTCCAGAAAACAGAGATTTCCACAATGGATGGCATTACCACACATGCAAACCCGGACCATTTGGAGCACTAATCTCATCTGATATGACCCACTTAAACATTGGATAAGGAAGATAAAATAAATGCTTTACATTTTCATTATAATCTTTTGGCTCCTAACCAAAGGAAAAGGACTGGCTGATCTGGAATGGCAGATTTGATTAGAAATCTATAGGATACACATAACTTTCTGAAACACTAACTGGTTTGAGGCAGAAAAATTGTGTATTTCAAACAGCAGAATACACCTTTGCTTGAAGATCCTGAATCCTTTTGCAGATAAGGATAAATAAACTTTTGTGTCAACTCAGCACACAGAGTACATTACTTTTTGCTAGATTTGTCAAGTCTTGTGTCCATTTGACTCCCTCCCAGCCATAGCCTAGTAATGTCAGAATAAATAATGCACAAAAGGAAATACCAACATATAATAGCCTAAAGTAATTACAAATGCCTTCACAGGACAAACTGTTAGGAATTCTTTATAAGAAATACACACACCAAAGCTTTCCCTTAACAGACAACCCATTGTTCACATACTGCAGCAGTGGAAAACACATTTCATTAGAGCTGCAAGCCTGTTAGACTACTATAATAGGATGCAAAAATGAACATTATGGAAAGCAAATTAATCTGAAAATTAAGTGGGGACAAAGCAGGAGTTTCTAGCTATAGGCATGAAAGCACACTCTCTACTAGAAGACTTGGACATATCCAGGCATTGTCATCATAGGAATGATTTATATTCCTTCTAATGCACTGATTTTTTAAAGCCTTCTCTCTTGGAACACAATTTACAGTCCAATAATTTTGAGGACTCTCACATGCTAAAATGAAGATCAGCTGAAGTTTAATTTTAGCTTGCCATGTGATCCCACCTGGAAATGCTCTAGATTTATCTGCGTTTAAACAGCATTCCCAAGTAACAGTTTGAATATCAGTCCAAGAAAAGGGGTTGAATTCAAGAATATGTAAGGGTAAACAAAAAAACCTCTTTTCTGAATCCCCAGGATAATAGTTTAATTTCTAAGTTATAAATTAGCCTAAATTTTTTTTTAATACTCTTAAGACATTAAGGAGCTATAAAGGACTCTCTAGTATAGAAAGAAGTTATGAAAATCTTGTTTTTTGTAACCTTTCAAATAAATACAGCAAGTAAAGTTCTAATACAGAACTATTCCATAGGAACGGCTTTTTTGTAGGCAAGCTTAAAATAATCTATTTACAGGAAGTGCTTGATAAAATATGCCATATTTGTGAATGGAAGCACTTGGATTTGGATTCTGATTTCTGTCCTTGAGTATTAATTTCATCAAGCAACTGGACTAGAACATAGGAAAAACATGTTACTGTTAGAGATAATCAATCAGTAGACAGACTAATGAAGCTGTGACATCACTATCAATACTAAGAATTTTTGGTGCAAGTTAGACAAAGCCTTTTAGGAGCAATAGCGTGCCTTGAATCATTGGGATGACGTCATGAAGCCCCCTTAACATCATTCATATTACTGAATAGTCTATATGTATTTGAGTATTGAATATTATTGACTTTAGAACAGATGTATTTTACTTACTTTTTTTCCCTTGGAACATGCACAAAATTCCACATCCTAATCATAGTGCTAAAAAGAAGAGATCACCTGAATTTTCCAGGAAACTGACATTTAAAAGCTCTACTTTTTAAGTCCTAGTTTCAGTTTCATGACAGAGGGGAAACCATTTAGGATTTAGCAATTCACCTTCTATCATATTAATGCCTCAACCTGACTTTTACTGATTCTAAATGAATATTACCCATGGAAAGTGACTCTATTTCTATTTTAAATTTCTCACTAGATGAGGCAGCCCTTCTTCAGACACAGGTCAGGTTCAGTTAATCACACTCCAGCACCTTCACCCTCACTCAGTTTTGGTGGGGGAGTCCTTCTGCTTGCTTTCCAGTGTGGACAGTCTTCATTATTAACTGGCTATTTATACTAAATGTGCCAGGTACTATTAAGTCAGATTTCCTTCATAACGACATCTTATTAAAAGAGGTTCCAAAATTCTACAAATATTTTTATTCTGATATTAAACAATATATATTTGTCAGATTTTTGATGGAATTAGTGATTCCAAGCTGAAACTTAATCAGAGTTACATTCTGAATTACCACCATTACTCTTGAATCAGAATTACATTCTGATTCCACGTTCAAACTCTCAGAGCTCATTGCAACTCCATGAGGTCACCAAAAGAAGCTTTCTGAAAGTTCCAAGAAGCTTTATGTTAACTGAAATGTATTTAAGAGCTAGGCCAGTAAAAGTGATTAATAATATAAAGCAAACAAATTAACTTCCCAGGTGATTACTGAAGTAACACTTCAAAGACGTGATATTTTGGTTTTCAGAATAAATACTTGTGCAGCTTCAAAGATGTGATATTTTTGGTTTTCAGAATAAATACAGCTTTTTTTTGTTGTTTCATTTGCCTTCTTAGTAATTTTTAAAAAATTTAAACAGATCCCATGGGAAAAGAAGACTTTTTAAAACTAAAACTTAAAAAATTAATTTTGTTTTAGAATTATATTGAGACATAATTTAAGAGCTAATTGCCTTTTAGTCAAAGTTCATACAGAACTCAGAACTGCAGAAACTGTAGACCAGCTACCACTTAAGCACAGTCTCCCTGGATTGTTTACTTTTGTTTTGATGACACTTTACAGTGACAGTTCAGAAATAGGCTGATTTGTAACACTGTAAATCAATGTTGTTCCTGGTGTGGATGCAAGAACACAGAACTTGTCCTTCTTTTCCTCTATTTTTTTATCTCTGGCTGTAAACTTTTTTCTTATTTAAATTCTTTCTGCTTCTTTTTAGGAAAACCAGCTGGATTATACTGGCAAATAACTCAGGAAGGAAGAACTAATTGCTCCAATTATTACTGGAGATCCAGGTGGGAAATTAGAATGTGGGGCCAGTTGGGGATAGATAAAAAAATACTTCTCAGAGTTTAGAGAGGAAGCTGATAATACTTAGGTTTATAAGGCTGCTGTTGTTTATCTTGACTGAGTTTTTAAAGTTAGGGTTTTAGGCATTAGTAGCAAGGCTATTCCTAGCTTCAGGGGACATGTATAAAATATAGAGTTCTTTTTAAGAAATGAGAGAGGATAAGGACTACTGTCAGTGCATAGGCCTGACTTATTGCTTAAGGATCCCTTGTGACAGAAAAGTATATCTGATCTTTTAAATTCTTAAAATCAGCATATGACAGGCTATCTGCAAGTGCTTTCATACCCGTTTTCTATTCCCTTATGTCCTTTTTTTTCATCTGTAATGTAGCAGCTGCTCATGTGAAATTACCCTTGTTGGAATTTTCTGCTTTAAATTTTGTTGGCATTGATTACAATTATAGTGTCAAGTAGTAGATGGCAGACCCTTGCTAGAAGGTAATGGCAGAAAGCAAGGTTCTGATTTTATATTAAATGCTGTTTAAACAAAGACAGGTTGAATTTTAGCCTTTTTATTTTTAGGGATAGTAGAGAACTTTGGCAATTTTTCTTCTTCTTTCAATTAGATATATTCCTGGGAAAGGATTACATTTTAATCAGTAATATTTTATTTGGGAAAAAAAATGTTTTCTACATGTAAATCGGAAGGGCAATAGGGCTATAAAAGCAGTTATTACAGACACTAAAAATGGGTTTTTAAAAAGAGATTAACATGTTTATATTGCTCTTGAGGAAAGACAATGAGAATGTACAGCAATTTCTTTTGCTATGTACATCACATGAACTCAAAACTAAAAAATACAATTCAACCACTGTTCAAGTCAGTGGTAATCTGACTGGTGATGAAACGTTGGTAACATTTCAGATTGTCTGTATTTCTCTTTACATCCATGGATCAATATCCATTAGAATCAAGTCAGCAGTCTCATACTCTGTTGATTCAAAAAAAACCACTTGCAATTCCAGACTTTTTCCAGCTTCTCATACATTTTAGTACATGTTAGGATTAAATGTGCAAAAATCCAGAATTATTTGAGTTGTTGGGAAGACAGCAAATGTCAAAGATAGTATTTGACCTAAATAGCTGATGCTTCCCATGGTTTTGAGATACCAATGTAAAAAGGCCTTAAAAAAAATTGGTTAAGCCTTGGTCCAGAAACATAGAACTATTCTGCACCATGGTGAAAGTTACTGCTTCTGATTTGTCATTTATTGCTGCTCTATATGCTGTTATTTATACTGCCAGGAGTCAGGAATCATGTTACAGAAGATAAAAAAAAATTAGTTTAGTTCAATTTAATCAAATTTAAGAAAAATAAATATGTACTAGCTTATGATCTATAGGTAAATTGAAGACTATTCCAGCATGTGAATTCACATTTCCTCTGTCTATTCAGTCACTTACTGACATAAATATAGAAATGAGCAGTTTTATGCTATGTAATTATACTTGCAATTTTCCTTGGAAATAACAGTTCTCAGATTCTTGCTACCCAATACTGTACATGTGACATTCTGATGTTGCTTCAGTAGTTGAAACAATCCAAAGAAACTAAAAAGAAAGTGGAATTTTCCTGGCACAGTTACTGACCCATCCATCTGTTCAAAACAAAACACTGGATGAAGTGTTTGAAATATGGGTGCCTGATGCTCCTAATCAAAGATACAGAAGAAATCACTGCTGAAGGACAGAAATGTTTTTACTTCTGTAATTGTCAAACACCTCAGGGGACAGCAGTTCCCAAAACACTGCTCACACCAAGCAGGCATGTTTGCAGTTTGTGTGTTGACCTCTTCAAAAATCATTGTCAACTCTTTCATATCAAAGAGTCATAGAATGGTTTTGGTTGGAAGGGATCTTTAAAGATCATCTGCTTCCAACCCCACCCCATGACAGGGACATCTTCCACTAGACCAGGCTGCTCAAGCCCCCAGTGTTCAACCTGTCCTTGAACACTTCCAGAGTTAGGGCATCCATCACTTGTCTGGGAAACCTGATGCAGTGCCTCATATATTCAATGTAAATCTACTCTCAGTTTAAAACCATTGTCACTGTAGGCCCTGGTAAATGTTTTTTCTTTTTTTGTAAGTCCCCTTTATCTATTTCAAGGCCACAACAAGGTCTCCTCAGAGTCTTCTTTTCTCCAGGCTGAACAACCCCAGCTCTCTCAGCCTGTCTCCATAGGAGAGGTGCTCTGTCTCTGATTATTCTAATGCAAGAAAGTTTCTCACGTGCAGTAAACCTCCTAGTTTTTAGCCTGGACAAACCAGACCTCAAAGTATAGCCTTGTGCATATACCAGGGCATTTGCAAATCTCAGTAACTGTATCATAATTATCTGTCAATAATTTTCTTCATCTGCCTTTTTTCTCCTCTTATAACTTTCTGGTTGAAGGTTCAATATTAGGACATTTTCCTCTGAGCATCCCCATAAGGATTAATATTATATCTCTGATGTTTCAACCTTGGGATTTAAAAGAAATCAAAATGCTATTTTTTTAAGATGTGGGATGCAACAAGCCCTCAGCCTGTTCTTGGTCATAGCACAATGAATCCTGTGGTTTAAAGAGTGTTACTTTAGCCTAATTTAAGAGCAAGTGAAAATGAATTATTTTCTTTGAGTTTTAATTACTCTGAAAAATATGGCATTGGTTAGCTGTGCCTATTCTGTCAGTTTGTTTCATGCCTTGTTTTACTCAAGAGAGCTAATCCACTTATCACTCCTGGGTGCTCCTCTTCAGGACAAACAGTATGAAACAGTTTGCAAGACAATTTGCTCCAGGGTCTATTCTGTTCAGAAAGGATGGATGAAAATTTCACTAGGATGGTTCAGAAAGCTATAAAGGAACATTTACAAGTCAAATTATTCCCAGTTAGAGGGTCATGCACCTTTCCAAAATCTTATTTGAATGACTTCTTAGCATGTTTTAAGGTTTCTGTGGAATTTCAACAATTTTTGTCATGAATAAAAAATTAGACTGCCTAAATTATTGAAATACAGTGATAAGAAATTAAACCATTTTGAATTTCTTAGTTTATCATTTTGGCTGATGAACCACAGAGCTCAAAAATTAAGAAAAAAAGGGATTTTTTTTTATCTTAGACTACTCTGAATGGTTGAAATTAAACCCACAGTACGGTAAAATTTGTAAGATTATGATCACAGAATATGTTTAGGGCTTGTTATTGTGCTTGCTTTTTGTTATTTCATTTAATCTCTAATTTAGGCAAATTACTAGCATGAAAAAAAATTAAAAATAGGAAACCTCCTGAAAGAGTTCACCAAAGGTTATACTAAATGAGCACATATCTCTATCATATCATTTTGTAGAAATTCAGTAAATATGTGTGAACCTTTAGATTTTGAAATAGTGCAAGTCTATTCCTTCTGTTGCCCTATGGAAATATATTTACTGGGGCTTTACTAGAGCATTCTCAAAATTTCTGTTCAGGTTCAATCATCCGTAGAGGGAGACAGTTTCTTACTCAGAGAACTTTGTTTAATTACACTCAAAGTATGAGGTTCAAAGGACCACTGGAAAGGTCATAAAGTGAACCTTTAAGACATGGCTGGACATGTGAACAGAAGATTTTGGTATTCAGGACACGGACTGGAGGGTAATTAAAAAGAAAAAAAAAAAAAAAAAAAAAGGTAGAAAAACCCCACTGTCTTGGAAGATTTGGGTGAGGTGCTACACTGCTCCCGTAGAAAGATTACAATTTTCTGACTGAAAATCCTCACAACAATAAGGCCAACCACAGAGGATCTCAGGAGCACTGTGAGTACTCACTTACTCAAAAACTCCCCGACTTACTCCTAAAAGAGCCTTTGCTTGAGATGAACCTCAGTGGTTGAGGACCGAGGAATGATTGAAGAATGATACTTTGCATGCATACAGAATCTTCAACAGGAGAAGATACATTTCCATGACAATGCTATTTATATCTATATATATATATATATATGTTCTACTAGAAATAATGGCATCTTGGGATTACCTAGCAAATTCACCCTTTAAAAATGTATGGAAATAATTTTCCCCATATATTTTTCAAATGGATAAATGGTTGGTAGGTGGGAAATACCATCTGGAGCCTATTGGCTGAGCAACCTCATAGGACAGAGAGACAATCATGATCTACAACTGAATCAAGATATTAATCATGTGTTTTTAATAGTTAGTTTCAATCTTTACATGGATGCAGTTGGGCTTTTTATAATGTCTGTAATACTCTAACGAGGTCATAAGAAATCTTTGAACAAGGTATATTGCACTTTCTGAAATAAATACAGAAGTTGGCTTGCATAACTTAATGGAGACCACAATATGTATAATAAGATTTACTGAAGCTTAAGAAAATTAAGTATTTCATCTGCTCAGGGCAGAATGCCCAGAGTAAGATAGCATGCAACAATGCATATCATAAAAATAACTAATACAGTGTCCAAGAACAAAACCCTGATTTTTTTTTTTTATATATTATTAAGTAGTACAAAAATACAGAAAAGATACTATGAGAAGATACTATATTCAGAGAAACAAAGATTATCAGACAGAATCACAAATGTTTATATTGACCATTTGGTTATGTCAGCAAAGTAAATAGCACTGTTTTCCAGTATTTACTTAAAACTATACTGATATATGATAAAAGCACAAAAACTATTCCCAAAAAAAGCCTTAACACAAGTGGACAAACAATTACAAAATTAGCATTTTTTCCCTGGAGATTCCACTTATGTAAATGCCTAAATTTTGTTGTCATACCCCTGTGAGCTGAACCCTGTTGCTACAGTTTTGTTTCAGCCACCCAGAAACCAATTCTCACTGTGATTTGAGGATCTCACCTTTCTTTGCCTTCAGCTACTGGTCTTAAAGATCCTCTGAGTCCCTTGCCACATTTGTCAGGCCTGTGTGAATGACTTGGATGACTAAAATATTTCACAAAGAAGTAGAACTGCATGTTCAACCAACTAAATTTTTTCTTCACCATTTTAAAGAGCCTAACCCAAGGCTACTTTTTACAGAAGTTATATCCTAAGAATGTCTGAAAATGTAAAAAAAAAGAGTACCAGTATTAAAAAGTTTTTAATGTAACTCTCAGTCATTATTTGCAAATAAGAATACAAATGCCAGCTATGGGAGATCTCTACAGTTATTGAAAAGTGGGAATGAATATTTGCTTCCACTTAACTCCTCAGCTCATCTGGTCCACAACACAGGTGAGTGAACTACAGAAAATGCATGGTTTTAAGATTTTCATTCTCTTTTATTCATCTATAAAAAGTATGCCACAATAAATCTGTAATACTGAAGTAATTCTCAGTTAATCTTAAGTTCCTCTAAATTTTAAACTACTTTCCCAAAAGATAATTACATTTACGTGCTGAAACTCAAATGCTCTTGAATTGTTTCCCAGCTTTTAGTTTAACTTATCCTTTGACACTGACCATTCCCCTCTTAGTCAGCTAGAAATCAGACACTAAAATCCAGGCTGACTGCACCAGCCTCTCTCAATGGCAAAAAACATTCAATAAGAACCAGTCATGTTATCAGACTAGGAGTTGTAACAGAGCTCCCAAGGTAGCAGAGGTGAATTGCATTGTAAGAGAAAATTAGGGAATTGCAGCTCTTGAGTCATTTGCAAATTTTGAAGACAAGAAGAAACATAACTTTGGAAAGGTAATTTCAGACCAAATGTTACATACACATCTTTCAGAATGTTTCAAAAGGTGGTTGGGGTATTGTTTGGTTTCTTATTACTTGTATTTGTTTGGGTTTGGGGTTAATAATTAATACCAATAAGGAATGAAAATAATTTGTATTTGGTGGCTCTGAAATTTAGGATCCAAGACATAACCTAAGGGGCAACTTATGATGAACAATATAATGAAAAGATATTTTTTTACAATTACAAATCCGTGTAAAACTCACCATGATAAAATAAAAATGAAAAAATTCCCGACTTCCCATGTTCATCCCACCATTTCTCTTTTAGAAACCAGATTTTTTTAAAATGCTTAAATATGCTATTGAAAAATTCAATTTTGATAGGAAGATTATCAAAGTATTTCATATTTGATATTTGATAAAGCAAATTATTAAGTATTTTTAATGAGCACTATTTATAGAAATTTTTAGTAAAATGCATATACATGAGTAAGAATTCTTGTTTTGGAAAAGAGAACTTTTCAGATCTACCTGTAAATTCTAATTTGATTTCTTCAGCTCTGTGGAACATTAGATTGCTTTTACCTCAAATATGGAAACAGAAATTATTTCTTCATGTATAGAGATTCTAGAAACCTGAAAAATGTTGATTTTTTTAAATGACTAAAGTTAAGGTCCATTTATCAATTATTTTTAAAAATTTTGATTTATTAATTAATTGATACTCAAAACTTCATTGAAATTCATCTAAATGAAAAAGGTCTTATTTTAATAATAAAATGAAAGTCATGATAATTAAGTTTTATATTTGAGGTCAATATAAACATACGCTTGAAAGAATATACCTCATCTGTAAAGGCAAATGTAATTTTCATAACGTGTCCTTCAGTACAAAACACTCTCCATTTTCATGTGTTTTTCCATTATTACACATGGAAAAGATAATCACATTCCCCATGAAATTTTGAAAGTCATTCTGTCAGGTGCTTTCCAGCTCCAATATTACAATGTCTTTTTCTTTCTCAGCATCACATTAATACCAAAACAAAATCACTTAGGATTTCCCAATCCAATAAATGTTTTATTATAGTTCATCTGCCTTAAGTGCAGCAGTCAAGCCTTCTCAGCTAATATTTTTATTTTAAATTAATGTTTTATGTAAACACTAATATTAATAATTGATTTATGAAGTAAATATTCTGAAATGTTATAAAAATAGAACCTAATAGGCATTAGACATATTCTTCAAATCCACTGAGTATTGAGTCAGCTCCATACTTTCTATGTTTTATTTGAAAAGCAACGAACATCAGAAGACAGATATTTTTATATATTATTCATTGTAATCTAACTATTTAATTACTTTAAATATACAGGCAGGACACCATTCTCATTTAAACTGAAGACTCATTACACTGGCGTTCTGTCTAAAGGGCCCCTAAAGAAAATGAAAGTCAGGATTTTAATCCACAATACAAAGAGAGCATAGACTAATTTTTCATAGCATGACAAGTCAAAGAAATAGGCACATCCTTCCTAAAAAGATGGGGTACCACTGTAGAGCTGTTTGTATTTCTTTTTACCTTCTGAATCAGTTACTCCTACTCCCGACTGCTTTACTGGTTCTTGTCCGTTCTGGCTCATCTTCCCTCTGTGAAAAGATATGGTTGTTGTCATCAATAAAACCATATAAAGATAAGAGCTAAAACAATGACACAGCTAAGCCAATGAGGCTTGGTTCTTTTAAGCATATTATCTTTTTTTCTCTTTTGAAGGCAGCTGCAATCACATCTTGCTAAGCCTGTACATTCTCACAGAATGGGTCCATCAGGTGCTGTCTGCTACCTGCCCCACATCAGTCTGGGGCTGCATATCTTCTCACTTTATCTTGTTATAGTCAACAGTGAAATATATAATAAGCAGTCATAAAAATTGATATTTGGTCGACCATACCATTACTTCAAAGGTAAGGCATACTTGTGATTGTCATCTTCTTAAATGATTGCTTTACTTTATAGTTTAGATAAAGCATAAGAAAAATTCTGAAGACTCAACATAAATCTTAAAGAGAGTGGAATAAATCATGCCCTAGAGTTCACTATTTTCCTGCATTTTATGTAGAAAGAACCTTCATTAGAATCTTAATGTTTATTTTTACCCAATGAAAGTTAGATAAAATATAAGCTATCTTTAAATATACTTGTTGCAAGCTCAAAGGCATGATTAAAATCACTCTCAAACATTTGTGCTTCTAATTTTCTTTTTGTCTCAAGGCTCTGACTGCTGTGATAGAGACTATAAGGCATTATCTTCAGTTGCATGTGATTCCTTGGGGTTAAAGGGTCAGAACTGCTCTTTTTTACTTGTGAGTAGAAAAGTGTCTACCTGTGAGAAGAAAACTTCATGTCTGAAGTTGTCCAAATTCACAGGGAACTAAAAAATTAGTATAAAATCACAGTTTTTCAAGTGATTTTATATTCAGTTTTAACTGAAAGCTATTATTTCCTTCTTCTGTAGATAATGCTTCATAAATCCTTACAAATATGATACAAGAATTATTTGCCCCAAGGGTTATATTCATTATACATCATTAAATTGGTTTTCACCTTTGCATTCAAAATGAATTTTATTTTACAGCCAATGCACTCCTATAAAGGGTTACACAACACAAAGGCATAGAGAATCTGGTCTTTATCAGAGACAAGAACATGAGTAGCTTTAAAGAATATTACAACAGGATAATAGGAGTATTAAAAAAAAAACAAACAAACAAATTAGAAAGACTTTACAAGATATATTCAGATTTATGTAACTGTATAATAATTATTAATTTCCCTTGATAGTTATAGCTACTTAATATTGGCAAGTATTCTAATTAGTTACCTCATCAAACAATTCCCATGGTGTAACTATTTAATTATTTTATTTTGCTTCAAGACTAATTGTTGCTATGGTTAAAAGCACTTGGACTAAAACAAAGAGTTTAAAACTCAGCATACCCAACAATTTTATTGATAGACCAGAAACTTAGTCTAAGCAGAGAGCTTATAACCAAAAAAGAATTTAAATGCCAAGATACTTAAAAATATTTAGCCTTCTTACTACTTCACATCCAAATTGTAAGCTGTGGTCTTATGGATTTGCTGAATTAGTGTACAAGGTCAGAGTCCCTGAAGTCATTATCAAGCCAGTGTGAATGCAAATGATGAGTAGAATTTCAATTATATATATATTCAGATAAATAAGAATTTTTATACAGAATTCAAAATGGAAACAGTTATCTATTTTAAACATTCTCTCCATTAATGATCCGGTGGTAAAGAGTTATTTTGTCATTCATTTTCTTTACATTGCTATGTGTAGCCCTGGGGAAATAACATGAAAAATGAAGCAGGTCCTGTCTGTATAAATTTCCTGTGTAATTTTAAATACTCTGTAAGCATATAAAAAACTTAGATTAAAATGTCATAAAAAAATAGTGTGGCCTTACAAAAATGAGACATGGATATATTTTTTTAATTTAAGTATAATTCATGAGAACACATTTCTATATGAGAAAATCTGAAGCTGTGGAGACTTCCTCCTGCTTTTCAGTAGAAGCAGGGCTGATTTCAGGCTTAAGAGACCAATGAGTCTGTCAGCCAAGTAACTGTAGGAACTGTAGGAAGTAACTGTAGGAACTGTCACATTGCTAGTCAATACACAGTAAGTGATGTTATTTGGAGACAAATTTGGCATGTGTGAACAGAAAATTTTTATTGAGAGCTCCATCTTGTGTTATTGGGCACAAAGATTTTATGTATCTTTACTTTTCACACTAGGAATGACAGTCCAATATTTTTCTTTTTCTTTTTGATGTTGTCAAAGACAATATTTTCTTTCCCCTTTTTGCTTAGAACAACGTGAGTGAAAAATACAATACAAATCAAACAATTGGCACCCTACAATCTAAACTCACATAATCCCCCTAGATTCTGAAGGTGAGATTGAAGTCTTAGATTTATCTCTATTTTCCCATTAGTTGCTGACAAGATTTAGACAAATACGATTGAGCTTTATTTATTAAAATGATCACTACTCAGAAATATCACAGTTCTAGATAATTTTCACTTCATTCAAGTTTTTCTAGGAAGCTTATATCTTATGTGACTAATAGTTCACAAGTTCAAGGGAAAAGCAAGCATTTTTTGTTCCAGAGAAAATATTGAACAACTATTGCAGACAATGAATGAACAATGACCACCAACTAATATTTTGAGAAAAGTCAAACTGTAAATTCTTTTCAGGCCAGAATCACTAAGTTGATCAGAAGTTACTTTGTCCTATTAGGGAATATAAATAAAATTGATAAATGATGGTGTATGCAGACAGAGGAGGTGAAAAAATCCTGGCAAAACTTTTCTCTATGGAGTACTTAACTGGGTAAAAAATTTGGAAAATTAAATCATTTTATAAGATCATTACACTGATAGTAGCTTGATAATTCCTACAGGGACTCTGTACCAAAAAGCTTTTTCCAGCCAAGAACTGAGAAATTCTTCTAAAACTCCTAAAAACTTGGGAAAAGCTGGGCTGTATCCAGAATATGAATTCCCCTTGCACTAGTAGCATCTCTTTACAGAGGGAGGAAAATCTGAAAACTTAAACTAAGCTTTTTCAATCCTACAATAGTTGTTCTTTTAAAACATAAGCTAAGCCCATCTCTACACACTTTCAACAAAGGCTGAGACCAGCATATCTCCTACATGAAAGGAAGAAATTCACAACGTTGAGACAGAAATTTGATTAGTTATTAACAATTCAATGCTCAACAAAGCAGAATAAAAGTGTGAACTCTGGCAAATTCTCCCCTTCATCTGATATTCTACTGCCTAACTCAAGTCTGCAGAGGAAACTGCATAAGAAGAAGACTGGCACAGTGAAAGTGCTATAAATTGTGCATGGAGGATACAATATAGGAATGGAAAAACCTTACATTCTTGGGATGGGGAATAGATTATTCTCTCCCGTGGCACTGCTGCTGCCTTCACTATCCATGCTGTATCCACTGCCAAAGCTACTGGCTGATGAGCCAGTGGAGACAGAACTTTCTGCAGGTCGGTGATTAGCAGACCTTGCTGTACAGGGCAGGAACATTTGGTTACTAAAAACTTGTAAGACATCAGTACCACTGACATTAAGAAAAAAAAAATGTAATTTTTCAAAATCACATGCTGCAAACAATTTCACTTTTATATTTTTACATTCAAATATTGCTTTATCATATTTCTCAGATTAAGTTTGTTTTCATGCACAATAAGGTGCTCTAAACCAAATTGTACACCACCATATTTTTTTCCCCAGTCATGTTAATTGTTCAAATCAACAGCCTGAAGGAAAAACGAAAGACTGGGATAGAATGGTTCACACTGCTTTTCTGACTAAAGTGGCAGAAAACCAGTTATTCATCTGCAATATTTCTTATGATAATCTTGTAAAAATGAAGGCCCCAGTGGGCCTTCCTCATATTCCTTATGAAATGCTCTTTGCATTAGGTGATTTTGAGGAGTTTGCAAAGATGTATAAGCAGGCAACCTATAGTGACAGAGAATATCTCCACCCCTCTTCAGACATAACACAGCTATGCATTATATTTCTCAACTGCTCCTTCCCATCTGGATCTCTCTTACTACATGCATAGAATTTTAATGAACATAACTTGGTGGGAGATGCCCTTATCTAATTTAATACAACTTGGTGTTAGTATACCATATGTTAGTTTTACTTCAGATTGCCTTATTTTGTGTTTTGGACACTACTGCACTACATGAGGAAATCATCCAGTATTTTGCATTTTGCAAGTTGAGAAATACACAGGAAAAAGGACACAGTGACATCACACATAGTAATTAATACAGGAACAATAGAGTAGCTAGTCTCATATTGAATAACACAATTGTCTGGGAATATTAATACAGATTTGAGGATTTTTTTTCTAGATGTCCTCTGATAGATCTGCTATTTTCATGTTTCATCTGTTTCAACCTACTGAGCATATATACTGAAGATAGAAAATAATGTTTTGCAAAGTTATTTTCCTATGAAGATTTAACGAGGTTTTATGTTATTTTGCTTAACTGTGAAACTCCTATATAAGTAGTTAAAAGAGATTCTTTAAAAATAGACAAGTATCTAACTGGAATTGTAATAAGAGCCAGAGCCCCAAGAGTGTCTTGCTTTAAACTAGCAATCAATATTTTTTATCCCTGATTAAATGAATAATATTTTTCGTGAAGAATGCTGCATGCTGCCTGATGTGGAACCAGGAAGCTGAGTGTAACTCCTCAAACAAAATGCAAAAACAGGTGAGTAATTTGAACTAGAAGCAATAAATGAAGGAATTCTCATATCATCAATCCTTGGGCAATCCCAAGGAATTGGGATAAGGAATTAGTATTCTCCATGGTGATTCTTCACTGGTAAACCAAGTTGTCACATAACTTTTTTATAATTTCAACTCTATTAATCCCCTTTGTCCCACTATTGCCTACAGCCAGAAATGGAATCTGTCAGTCTATGTTGTTTTCAGATAAAATTATTCTTTAGCTCTATTCCATGACTTTACACATTGATCATAGGCTGCCTTCTTGGACATAAATACAAAGGAATAAATTTTAAAATCATAGTGTTATTAGCAGATACTCTTAATATCTCACCTGGAGAAAAGGCACCCATGTTTTTCCAGACAGACAACCAGCTGGGGTGGCTGTGTGCAGTGGTTGCTCTATCACTTTCAGCTGGTAGTGCTGTGAGTGAATTCCTATGCCTGTGGTGACATGTCAGCAAAATTCTTCTGAGAAATGCTGGGCAAGAGTGATGTTTCAGAGAGGGGAGGTCAGACTCTCTGTTATAACATATTATTGCCAGTTGCCCTGTATTTAACAGCCTGAATTGTGACTCTCTCATGCCTGTCCCAAACCGATTCATTACCTCAGTTCTTATTGTGTTTGCATGACCTGTATGCCCCACTATGTCTTCTGTTTGGACTTATGAGGGTTCTTTTAGGTTAGGTTGTTATGTTGGTTTTTTTTTGCCATGGTATGACAAATGCCTCACAGGTGAGTATAAATGGGAGATCAACACATCTGCAAAACCCATGGAAGCCAAAACAATATTGTGCCAGCAGAGAAAAGAATCTTCAGTTCTTCCCTTAGGCATGAATTTACTTAGTGTAGCATATCTCTCCACCATAACATATCTGGCCTGAAAGGATCTTTCATATCTAGGATTTTTTCTTTTTACTGACTTTGCTGTAAAATCTAGTATTCCTTGTATCTTTACTGGTGGATTTCTAAAACCAGTAAGAACCTAGAATTTAGTTCAATCCATAAAATCTTGAATGAAGCCTTTAGAAATGGGTTAGAAGTTTTGCTTCATCTATTTATAATCAACGCAAAGCTGTTTCTTCTGAAGCAGCTGTATCCTGATTACACATTCAGTATGCTGTATTTTTAGTTTTTCTACTGTTTTCACCAATTCACATAATTTTCCATATTGATTTTTTTTTTTTTTCCCATAAGGTCACTTCACTTGGTGAATGGTTATAATGGATCCAAGTTTAGATTCATGACTGGATTTTGAAAATTCTAAAGTTTAATGTTATTAGTTTTGGTGTTTTTTCCTGTCTGCTCTATGAAAGTAATGAATCACAGTGCCAGTTTGTGACAAGAAATGAAATCCGCAAATAGATTTACAGCTGGTTTCGTGACAAATTCAGAATCTGGATACAGAGATCATCTTATAACTTGTGAGACACCCACATTTTCTACATGTCAGGATTTTTACAGATACATCTAGACCTCTAAGTTTCTGCTAGTTACATACAAAACTTTGGAGTTCTGGTGATGTGCAATGCTTGCTGCCATGCAATATTTTCCCTGCAATTTTCCTAGCTATATCCATAGTATAACTAAGGATATAGTTCTATTCTATGTGGAAAGATAGAACTAGTTCCATGCTCTTATATTCAAGAAATTAGTATACACACCCATTTGCAGTCTTGCCCTTTCTTTTTGAATACATGCAAACATTGTCTTAGAAACTTTAACAAGAAGGTCCAAGTTCACTCTGCTGCTCCTCTAGTCTTACCAGTCTATGTAAGGTCTGTGAAGTCCTGAAAGTGTCAGAACAATTTCCACCTTGCTTGGTCAATTGGGTTCATATCCACATAAAGGGTAGACAACTAGTGCATGATACTTAGTTTTAATTTTACTTTCCATTATGGTATTAGGGCAGGTTAATTCTGAGTTGCAGAGCTTCTGCTTACATCTGCCTAAGCTAGAAAATTCTTTAGTCTATGGATTTTGACAGCAACATTCTGGCAGGAGTTGCTTTGGTCTGTAGCATTTGAACAGTTTCATATGGATTCACTTGTGTCCAAAGATTAGATATTGTCATCTGGTATCACACAGGTGCCTGAAGCTACAAGGTGCAGTCTTGCTTTACAGAAATCTACAATGTTTACCTGAATAGGAATGCAGGTGAAGACACTTCTCATAATTTGAATATTAAGTACCCAGAGGGTGTAAGAGCTATGCTTATTTTTTTGTTGTTGTTTTTGTAAGTTATTCTCTGGCTCATAAGTGATGCCCCCCCGCAAACAACCCCAAACCCAACCAACCCAATAAACAACTTTTAGAAACTCTTAGAAAGCTTTAAAAAAGTTTAAAATACTTGTCAAGGGCAAGCTCTTACTGCCAATTACATCATTCTTAAAGCCTTACATTTTTAGAGAAAAGACTCTTCAGGCCTCAGATGAAAGAGACAAAACTTAACTGAAAGTCATTATGCACCTTCATTTGGCCTCTCTATGGGAGAAAGGAGATATCCCTTCATCCCCTCCAACCCTATTTCTGTAAATGCTTTACACAGTTTATCAGGTGCTTTGCACCTTCTAAGGACTGCAATATCATTATATCTGGGCTGCCCAGCCATTTAACTATGAAAAATAGCAATATGAAATGAAAGTATAAAACCCTAATATGAGTTGCTGTCTCTGAAATAGGGCGCAGATTTTGCTATTATAAAAAGCTATTGTTGTGGTTAGATTTAATTTTCATCTGTTAATCCTATTTTAGCTGGTAGTTCCCTCGATGAGATGAAATGTTCTCTACTTGGAATGGGTGTTAATGGGTACATATGTCACATTTAGTAGTTTGAAATGTGGTGTTAATGCTGCCTCTGAGTGATTCTGTTAAACTGCCTGTTTTACAGGCTCTGGCATGAGAAAAATTTCAGGTCAATCATTCTAGTGAATAATATATAAATGAGTTGGAAAAGTTCTCAACTGCTTACAGTAATTATTTCAGGTTCCAAGAAAGTGGATGATAATTTTATACCTGGTGTAGGACCAGGGTTTCCCTGGTTAAATAGATACCTTTTGTACTCTGAATAGTTTACAGAAAAAAGAAAAAATTCAAAGGAATGACATTTGGACATGATAAATTCAACCCTTATGCCTTGTTGGAAAAGAATTACTGATTCAATAATGGAGGTTAGCACTGACCTCACCTTTCAGCTCCATCTTTTTATTTCTACTTTTTAAAATTATTATTAGTATGGCAAAAATATGTATTTGCTTATGCTTTGGCTCATGGTACCAGTTAGAAAATACACCTTTAAAATAAAGAAAAACGTGTAAGTCATGCCTTAGTATGAAGAAAATATAGTATTAAAATCACTAAGAAAGGAAAGCTTGGAAAGGATACAATTTCACTTTATGTTTCAGAAAAGTCTGTTTTCAACAGACAACAGAGAGGATGCTTTGTTAAAACTTAATACAGGGAAGATAGATCATATACACAAGACCTGTAACCAGGAGCTACTAAATGAGTCAGCAGGAAAATGGAAACAATCCAGCACTCTCAGACACTCCAGCTGTTCTTCTACAGTGAATGGATGTTTTTTTAAAACTTAAATTTTAAAAAGTTGACTTTGCAGTTCTGTGGTTCATATGGATAAAAGAATAGACTCAACCAGCACTTTCTCCTAGTAAATAAATTGTAGATGTTCCCCTTTTCCAGTTTCTGTCTAGAAACAGAATTATACTGTCAAAACACATTGGGAATGATGATTTTGTTTGTGAACCAAACAGGAGGAGAGAAAAACACCTTCATCGAGTATGGATTCAGGATTAAGTTTCCCCAACTGGCCTCTATTTACTTGAAAGAAATTGTTCTTTTAAGTGTCCATCTTCTGAGAAACTCTGGGTTACAAAAAAGGCTGAAAGCATCACACTGAGTCTTAAAGAGATGCAAGCCCATGGGAGAAGGTGAAAGCACCCATCTGCTGTGTGTAATTTTCTGATGTCCAACAGACTGGGCATCTCATACAGTGTCTTTTGGCAAAAGCTTGGCTGCTCTTCATCCTCAGTAGACTTGTGTTTCAAGTGCTACAAACTCAAAGTGCCCCAAATGCCAGTTTTCCTGTTTTCATGAAGTGTTTGCTAGCATTTAAAGCAAGAGCTGCTCCAGCTTGCTTGGTAAGGGTAAAACTGTTGTTGGAGCTGCTTGTTGCATCTTTTGTGAACTGGGAACACATTGGGAATACATAAACAACTGGTGATCAAACACATCTACCTCAGGTCTGCCAAGATAGTTTATTTTCCTAATGGTCCCTCATACTGAATAGGACTTTAAGCCATGGTGTCACCCATCTCAGCCACAGCTGTATATTAGGCATAGATTTGACCATATACTGAGCAGGGATACTTTGTGAAAGTTCAAGACAACCCTTCACAGAGAAATTCACCATTTGAGATGAGTAACAGAAGAGCAACACATTTCTTAAACTGTATTGAAGTAATTTCTTTACCCTGGAAAGCAATTTGGATGAAATAACTTTCCATGCACTCTGTAGGGTTAGTCTACCCTACAGAATGTTGAAAAAATACTTTTGATACAAGAGTTATCAAATGAAGAAGCTGAGCAATTCTCTGAAATTACGTGTCAGTTTAAAATGGTGAAAGAGTGAATAGCAGGAATAACCAAAGCAAAATGGACCAGCTATTAGATTGGAACAAGGTTGAAAAGACACCCTCTGCTATCTGCAGAGAGTGGGGACAAACTGCTCTTGTTTGGATAATGATTCTTGGAAATGGGTTATTTGGAGCAATATGAAAGTCCATTTAACTTGGAAATTAAGAAAATAGTGACATGAGTCACTAAACAGTTTTGGGCTATAAATTATTTAAGTGTGAAGGAAATATCCTAAAATAATGTAGGAAATTAAAACCTGGCATTGCCTATTAAATGTGTGAAAATGGATACAGACCAAAAGGGATCCCAAATTAGCAGGTATTTGAAACCACAATCATATCCAATTCAGAAGATTTATGTAACCTAGGAAGCAATTTCCTTTCATTCCATTGTTGCTAAAGCCAGCAAATAGAACTTAGTGATAAGGAAAATTCATATAAATTTTAATTTCTTGCAGCTAAGCAGCTAGAAATTACACAGTGCTGGCTCAGCCTTGTATCATGGGTTGTACAGAGATGACAATGTCTTGATGCAAGCATCATATTACATTTCTGTGTAGCTTTAACAAATTATCTTGACACTTAAGTGAACTCATGTCAAAGTTGTTGGTTCAAGACAGTTATAAGCAGGTGTGCTATCTTTTGAACGAAAGTGTTTTAAACTGGCATTCTTGGGTACCATTCTGAAAACGCTGATGGAGAGTTTTGAAACTGTAGGTATTCTAGCTAACAATATCACCTCTGAGAGTAGATCTCCCCCAGCCAGTAAAATCACTTGACACACAATTGTTTGGAAAAGCTGTTGTGTCATGATGGAAAATGCATAATGTAAAAAATGAAATGTTCTCTATGAAATCCTGTGGGACTCCATTTTCTCCCCTCCTCCTCACCCCCACCTCCCCCACCCCACCATTTTCAGTGACAAAAAATATAATAGAGGTACATGTGTCAGAGGATGTTTTAAGGAAATGTGATTTTAAGTTGGTAGAGGTTTGATCTTGAAAAGATCTTTCCATTATTGAAAATTAGACAGAAATTCCTGTAGAATTATAATGCCGGTATTACCTTAAATTAACAGGGATGTTTGGATCTTTAACTGAAACACGTGGCAATTTCTCTAGATCTTGAACACTTGCTAATTAGTCCAGGTCAGTACAGTGTTTTTATTGTGGCAGGTTGCTTCTTTTTTTTGGTTGGCTTAATGTGAGCTAAATAGAAGAGGACTTGCCTGTGGCATCCATCAACAAAATATATACAAGCAATAGCCTACTGACTTGTAGCTTCTTTTTCATGAGTGTTTGTTGGAAAGAATAAAAAATGTATAGGGCTACAATGATTTTGAGACTTAAATTAACTTACTGAGCTATTTACTATTTAAATATTAATTTACTGTTCTTCTAAGATGATAGGAAGGTTCAAAATAAATTTCTAGAATTTCTCTTATTTGGTCATAAAATAATGGGCTTTTGTTCACCTTTGGATATTCTAATGTAAAAAAGGAATGGATTTTACATTGTACAATCATTGTCCTTTAGGGGAAAAGTAGGCATCTTCTATGCAAAGAAGGACAAGCCAATCAAATTTCTACTATGGCGAGGCAGAGGTAGTGCACCTTTCTGCTTAACACAGATGCTGAAGTTTTTTTCTGTTCCTTGTCTTTCTTATTCACTTTATTGAAAGATATTAAAACTAAAGCATGTTATTCGTTCCTTTAAAGCTAAAAGCTAGGTTTCAAAAGACTTTTCTAATAAAATCAGTAAAAATTATATTCCAAATACACCTAGTCTTTCATATGCATGTATCCAGAGAACTAGTGGTGTTCTGAATAATCAGAACATCTATAACTTTTTGAGTATCTGGAGAACTCTAAAATAATTTATTTAAAACATAAATGACCGACCAAGAATATTCCATATAATGAGAAGATTCTTAAGTGGGACAAATTACTGACTGAAAAGGTGGTGGACCGACCAAGAATATTCCATATAATGAGAAGATTCTTAAGTGGGACAAATTACTGACTGAAAAGGTGGTGGACTGATTGACACTGTGTCTAAAACTGACTCATAAACTCTTAATACACAAATTTATGTTGAGGGGAATGTGCTTAATTTTAAGCGAATGTGTAATTGGAAATGATTCATATATTGCACAAAACCTAAATGAAATTAACTCAAGCCGTCCTCTGACTTGGATCCCTTGCAACTTCTGGCTTCAAAGAGTTGGCTCTGAAATGTTATTGTTTCTCTCTGAGGGATGTGATTGGAAAGTGTAGCATGCAGTTGGTTTCTTTGTAGATCACACTCCTATCTCTCATGGGGAATGACTAAATTATACTTCAGGGTTTATGTTTAATTAACTGCTGTAGCTGACTGCTGGATTTAACAAAGGTTCTCATCAAAAATCAATGTTTTTTGTTGCATCTTCACCTTAATTTTAAAGAAGATTGATTTAAATACATTTTTGCTCTTTAAAAGGAATGCAGAAACAATTCAGTTCAACAAAAAACTGATGAAAGACCTTTGTTTTCACAAAATATGTTATTTATGCTATAGGTGCTCATCTTGTTTATGATTTCCTTGTTACTTCTCAACAGACACACAATTGATAACTGATGAAATAGACCCAATAGAAAGGGTCCTATGAATCAGACAAAGAGAAGGATTTCTCTGAGGCATTGTCAGAATGACTGAGGATCCTTGTCTTGCTTGGTTTGTTGTTTTTTCTAGAGCCAGTTCAATTCAAGAGAAAAAAATGGAGCTATTGGGAGAAAAGATCAAAAGAGGACACGCTTTCTGAGGGTTATCTTAGGCATAGAAGGACTTCACAGCACAGAATCATTTCCATCACCTTTGTGTACTTAGGCTGAAAAAACCCAAACAATTCTTCTAAAAGGTGCTGTTGTTTAATAAATGCACAGAGAAATAGGTGTGGTAAAAAAAAATAATAATAATGTTGTGTATTATCTGTAATGGCTTCCTTAGTAAAGGGCTTTGAGACATAGTAACAAAAAATTACTAACTTGCCAAGATGACTGTTCAGTCATTAAAACCAGTTCATTATGTGTCCTTTTGCAGCTATCAATAAAGTAGGGTATAATGGAGATGGGTACCACAAGCATGCATCATCCCTTTAGGAATGGACTGAAAAACTGTCAATGCCCTGATATTCAGAGTTCACAATGAAGGAGAAATCTCTCCTTTATCTCTCCTTTCTTTATCATCTCTTTGTCCCACAAAGAAGTCCATAAGTTGGATACTGTTTTGAGTATCTTTGGTGCTTTTTCCATTAGAGGTTATAGACTCATTTCACTTTCATACTCCACAAAACTGCTGTGAAATCATTTTGCTTTTCATTCCTGCTAAAAGCCATGAGAGTCATTAACCTCCAAATGGTAACTACTGGCCCACCTCATAGGAATAAATTTGGACAAACTATCTTTGGAACAATAAAGAAAAGCCTAAACATCTCACAGGTCTGAAACCAGACTTGTAAGCATTGTGTAGGTGACCATGTATTGTGTTTATTTGTCATAAGTAAAAAGACAAAGTACTACATGTCTTCATAAAAATTTTAACCTTTTTTTTCTATATTATTGTGGACTGGACTCTTATTATAATGTGGAGTCATTATTTATAATGGGGACTCATTCCCATAACTCTCTCTGATGCTTCCTTTATTGCTGAGCCAAGTACATATCAGTATATAATTTTTTGCAATTTTAAAAGTAAAGAAGATAGAATAACAATTTGTTGGCACAGGCACTTGAAGCCTACAGACTCACTATTTCTTTATAATAAAAGTATGTCTGAACCTTATATATTCAACCTTACATCACAAGCAAAATGTTTTGCATTACCTGTCTATGTGAAAAGGAATCACCACAGGGCTATGAGTCTGTGATAAAACTCAACAGACACGACACCTCAAAAGATCATAAGAGTCATTTAGATTTGAATGGCCTATCCCCAGGAGTGGTATGCAGCTTTCAGACACGATGCCTGAGCTTGTACCACAACATTCCCTGGTTCTGCCTGAGTGTCTAAGTTTGAGCTGTAGAGTAATACAATGTGTTTGTGTGTTTGTGTGTGTGTGTGTGTGTTTGTGTAAATACATGGATTTATGGAAGAACTCTAAAGGCTCTCCTAAGGAAAAAACTTGTCATTTCTAAATATGCTTAAAAAGACCTGTTACTTTTGCCCTGTTTATTAGTTGTTTTAACATCACACTAGTTGTCTCAATGACTTGTTGCCTTTAGAATATATTGTCTAAAGTACCATTTCCTCTTTCTCCCCTGCACCCCTCTCAGTCAACTTATATTGTCCAATGTGTGCAATCGTGTTGACAGAAAAACCTTCAATGCATCTCAAGAGCTTAGGAAGGGATTACAGCACAAAAGAACATCTGGGAGTTCAGTCAGTACATTTATTTGGATTATCCCTCAGATTCCATGGAAATAAACAAGATGCTCCAGAAGTCAAAAAACAGTGGCAATTTGAACTGATTGAGATTCTGGCTCTTTATTTGTGATGAGGGAATAAATTGATGATATGTGGTATTACAGGTGCCTACAAGTAGAAAATAATTTTTAAAGATGCTGATAGGAAAAGTATCAAGAGATTGAGCTATACATGGATCAAAACTCCTTTCCTTTCCACTGGTGATTTGAAAAATTATCTATGCTAATGACTGTTGACATGATAATTGTGTTGGAACAGGAAACAGGAATTGTTATTGTCCCAATTACATTTTTAGAAACAAAAATGTGCAGTTAGGTTTTTGTCACAGTACAAGAAATGTCCAATCATGCTTAAGCAGACCAGCTTGGATGCATGCTTTTTATTAGGCAACAACATGAGCAAAGCTATACTACTTTTTAACAGAATTCCAAGTACTCCAGTGGAATGGAAGTGCACACATTTGTTGTTTCATAATGCTTCTTAGCACAGTTTTTCATTATGGATTTATGCCCTGATAGGTGGAAAAATCAAGCAGAGTTCTTGATTCATGTTAACATTTACAGCACTTAATGGAGGGGTAAAATAAATAATTAAAAATCGCAATGAATTAGTTGACATGGCAAGAAGTATTTGGGATGTAGTTGGTTTCTTAACCATGTCTTTCTGCTCACCTCCTTCAGGCTTGACTGGTCCATCAGACATCACTTTCCTGAGGGCTAGTTGGCTTTGGTCTTTGTTGTCATTGGCTGGTGGAGGCAGATTGTCAGACTGAGTTCTTTGAATAGGGAGGACTCCTGCTATGCTGTGTCTGTGCTGCTTCCTGGCATGATTAGACTGACCGCTTTTATGTGCTGCTGTGGCAGTGTGGGTGAAATGGAAACCCAGAGTATGTATCCTCAGATGGAACCAGCTTAAATGTTATTCATGCAAACAGAAGTGGTTTTTTTTTTCTGTATTTAAGTAGTGTTTTCAAACACCAAAGAGACACCACATGCACAGCATTAAAGAGTATCAAAACTGGCTGTTTCTGTATTAATGACAGTGAAGACAAGGGAAATAATTTTCCCCCAGTTTTGCATTATACCATGGTGAGTTTATGGCATATCAACAAATCCTGAAGACAAACACAATGACTTCACAGTCAGAGAGATTTAATTTGCCATCAACTAAACCCTCAGCTATCAATCAGATGACACAGGTCTGAATTATTCTCTGGAGAGTAATCCTTTTGAATGGAATAGTTTTAATTTTTTAACCTATTTGAAGTTGTCAGATGAAATCTACCTTGACCCTTAATCAATCTATGGTAAAAATCAACTTAAAAAATGGAACTCTGACACCTGACTTAGCTCTCAACTTCCTGTGAGTTTGCTAACTTGACAACATTGTTGAAATCTGATGTTGTTACTGGCTCTGTGTGTTTAATGGCTTTGCAATTATTGTGTTTAATGTTTTTATTGTATTTCTGCTCTGCTCATCACTAACACAATCTTATCTGAGATACAAAGAAAGTTGCCTTATATTTCCTTTCCAAAAAAAAATAAAATAGATATTTACAGTCATGTTTCAAAAATAGAAATCTCAGCCATGTAGTTAAAAAAAAGTTTCTTTAACTTCAAATATTCTTTTGTGTGTATAGTACTGTCCTTCATGATTACTACTTATAGATACATCTCTTTATTAATGTGGTCTCAGTCTTGGATGCAATTTGAAGACCTGGCAGTTTCACCTCTGCAGGTTTTGATTATTTCATTGGTAGGTATTTAGTGACATCAAAACACAATGGACTTCTCTGTGAGTCATGCACAACCATGGAACATCATGGACCATGAGTGAAGGGACTGATGGAGAAACAGCCAGTTTCACTGCAGTCTTTATAAAATAAATAAATAACTAAATAAATAAAAGACTTCTAAATACAAGAGTATATTGTAATTATATGTATTCACACACAGGCACACAAAGAAAGACATTGAACAGAGTGAGCACAGTGTGCCAAGAACAGGAAAAAAAAAAAGAAAATAGCCGAAAAGGGAAGGACAGCAGGGAAAAAGGCAACAGATGAACATTAAGCTGCCATGCTGAGGAATTTATTTGCGTCTTTTACTTGGTTGAAGGCGAAGCTGCTGCACAGCTGCTTCAGCAGCGGCGATGGCTGCCCCAGCGTCTTCAAGGTGCGTTTGAGTGACGCTGGTTTTGCTTTGGCTGCGAGAGGGACCGTGAGAGCGGAGATGGCCTTCAGAAGAAGACTTGGAGCTCCCTGGGCTGCTGTGGGATTTCTCAATGGTGGGCACCTGCATGTCTACCAGGAAAATGAAGAAGTACAACTCTTGCATTTATTAAAAACAAACAGTTTCATTCTCTTTCTCTTAACTGGTCTCTCTAGCTGAATTGCAGAACAAGGAATAAAGATTAAGCTGTGCCTTTCCATTTAAAGCATCAGGATATATCAGGATTAGGAAACTCTTATAAACCATTATTTTCTACTTCCCCACTGTTACCTGGCCCAGGGAATAATTTATTTAGTATTGTTTGTTTATCACCTGTGAATTTGACCTCCTGTGCTGGTTCAAACTGGTGGAATGATGGCATAGGCAGCATCACCAACACCAGTACCAAACACTTAGCAAATGCAAGTCATTTTATCCTGAATAATGCCATCAGGAAAATCACAACCTAACTTACAATATCTTCTATACTTACCTCTAATTCAGACAGACATCTTATATAGACACCAGTCCCTGGCAAAATGTTAAACAGAGAAATAGAGAGGAGATGGAGCAGAGTCTTGTCCCTCTGGGGCTCTCATCTGGATTGTAGATGGAATGTTTTTTGCTTTGATAGGACACATAATGTATTTTAAGAGAGCACCTGTCCACTGACTACTTAGTATAAAAAAAAGAGAGATAAATTTCTTGAACCAGGAGACACTGAGATCAATTCTGCTTTTGTAAACATTAGTATATTTCTACTGCATCAGCTCCACAGATTTCCAATACAACTGAGATGTGCTACAATCCATTATCGACTGGAAATGCATATGCATTATTGCAGCATAATTGTTGTTCTATAAAATATTAACCTGGCATTTTCAGAAGAAAAAAAATCCATAGAATATTTAAGGAAGATGAAAAATAGAAAGCTAAATATGTATTGAATTTGCTCAAGGCTATCAAGAAAATGAAAAGGGCACAGAATCTATAGCAGATGTGCAAAGCACATCTACAATAGTAGTAGAGTCTGTATGCTGCTGTTTTAAGGACATAATTGCTCAGTAAGCTGGCTGGCAAGATTGAGACAACTTAAACCTTGTCTCCAACTAATTAATCACAGAGATAAATACATTTTTAATAAAAATGTATACAAACTTCATACCAGTATCTTTATTTTTCTATTAGAACTTACACATAGCAAAGGTTTACACATCATCTGGGAAAATATTTCGTATCAGGTGCACCAAGTCATTCCTACCCTTGGAGGGGTCCGGGAAGATTCCATGACTTCTGCTCTTGATGACAGATGGTTTTGGAGATTGCTGGCTACTCTTTTCAGAATGAGATTTCCCATGATCTATGTTTTCACTCTGTTCTTTAAGAGGATACCACCGAGGAGTGTTGTCAAGCTGAGAGATGCTGGATAACTCAATCAAAACCTACAAATAAATCAAAGTATAATATATGGCCTGTATCTGACCTATTTATGATTGCACACAGCAGAAGAAACTAGAACTGTGGTGTCAGTAGTTGCAATCAAGTGTTAGAGGGAAGGGTATAAGGCTGTGTGCTGACACATTCAGGACTCTCTGGGCATGCTGTGACCCCAAACCCAGATGCAGTAACATACTGATGTGTCTGAATCGATGTCTTCTCACCAGGACCTCAGTCAGAGCTGTGAACTGAGTCCTTTGATTGTGGTATAGCTTCACACAAAGACAACTGGGCAGTTTAGATGGCAGCTTGTGAGCACTAGCTTGACAGCTACAGTAAAAAGACATTAAAAAGACATCCAGCCATTCTGCCTCTGTACAGACATTTTCTAATAGGAGAAGCAAGCAGTATAATTTCCTCCCTTTCATCAGTGCTTTTAAGGGGGGGAAAAGTTGCATATTTGCTTTTATTAAGGTCTTCAATAATATGAGGCTCATGCTTCTCGAGTCTTTAAAAAATCCACATATGCAGAAGTAGCAACAAAAAGAAAAAAACAGGGTTACTCTTGCACTTCACTATAATAATAGAATTCATCTGACCATTCAGGCATCTAAACATTACTGAGGGAAAAAAGGAGGTGCAATTGTAATGTAGGAATGAAACAAGTAAACTGGCTAAAAAACCTGCAAACATTGTAGATGAAATCTGCTCTAAGCCACCTTCATTGTTAGCAAGACTTTGGTGAAATTTATTAAAAAAAAAAAAAAAAAGATGTAAAAAAAAAAAAAACTAACAACAAAAAAAAGAGCATTGGCACCAAAAAGACCCTTTACCCTCTTAATATGCTTGTAGTTGAGAGGGCCTGAGGGATGTAAAGTACTGAAATTTGTCACAGGATCTTGAAGGAAGGAAGGTCAAAAATAGATTTGCAACTGGCCTCAAAGTGAGAGGGTTAAAATTATTGTCAGGTAGGGAAGTTTTAAAACTGCTAGACCAATAAAGTGTGCAATTACCTCAAGGAACAATGGTTTTGTCACTTTATTACAAGACCCTGAATTAAAGAAAGCCTCTTCAAGTATAGGGATGGGGAAATCTCCTAACAACTGATGGCTTCTAGGTTAAAAGCCATTTTCTTTTCCTTTTTTCCTTTTAGTTTTATAGGTTGTCTATGATCTGGCTTGGTCTTTCTGGTTAGACCTATAATTAATCCTAACAGATGAACTCTTTTTCATGCTCTTTGTTGTGGTTTTTAGTCAAGCTTTGAAAATGACTCGGGAGAGAGCATGGCTGAGGATTGTTGCCAATGGGCAGTGTAGGCTGAGGGCTCTGCTTTGTAGGAGGAGAGGTTTCACTTTCCATGGACATGGACCTTGATGTGCCACTTTTCTTCTGGGGCACACAAGTGCTGCTGGCTCGATTCAAGCAAGTCTTTGGGGCACAACTTGGATATCCTACATCTGATGTTATGGTGCAGGATTCCTCTGGACATCCTGATGCTGAGATACACTAGATAGTCTTTTCTGTTGCTTTTTTTCCTAAATAACTGCTTTCACAATTTAAAAATAATTAAAAAAAAAGTAGTTCTAGAGGTTGAAAAAATTTGAAGGGGAAAGGTGTAAATCTTCATGTAGAAGCAGTTGCTAGAGCATCCCTTTTCTAAATGTCAAAAAAAACCAAGGATGTAAATATTCAGTAAAGCCCTGCATTTGGACAAACATGCTGAACTCAACAAGATTATGGACACAGGATGCAGGAAATAAGTAATCATGTAGCAGCTTCCTATACATTTATTTTAGTAATTGTTCAAATAGTGACACTGATTGCTCAGTTTGGTAGTTACACAAACGGGGAACTGGAGCTGAACTGTGTGGCTTTTGTGCAGAATTCAAATGTAGAATGAGCCCAGATACTCTCAGTTACTCTGCATGAGAGATCAATTTTCCTGTGCTTCTGTTTCTAATTATATCTCTTATTTTTAATTACATCTTTAATTATTTTTATTTCATAGTTATTGCTGGTAATTCTGTATTATATGCGCATATGCTTGTTTATTTGTTTTTTAAAGAGAAATCCTTCTTCTCATGAGCATTCATTTTATTTATTTTTAATTATAATATTAGATTTTGCCTTCATTCATACTTTACTAATGATAGTACTTGTTCAGAATGTTAAAAATGAGACTGATCAGCAAGACTAAATTGCTCATACTTGAAGATACTTGTGCATGTGCTAAAATATGCTTTGATGGCAGAATTTAATCCTTTAATAATTTACAAAGACTCATACCTCCTCAACCTTCCTATGTTATGGTAAAATCAAGTCAGACAACTTTCAGTCATAAAGAGAATTTCCCCTGGAGTCACTTTGAATGCTTTTGCTATCTCACACTCAAAAAAAGTATTAATTTTCAGCAAATTAACAGTTTGTTGGGTCCTAAATTAGCTTGCCCCCAGTTAATCAAGATAAAAGGGATTTATCTTTCATGTTTAAATTAAAGAAATCATGACCATTTCTTAAGAAGACAACAGTAAAACTGGGATGTAAAAAAGTTTTACTTAACATGAGTACCATACCTTGAAAGAGAAGGGTCTCCAAATAAAACAGCCTGCAGTTATTAGTAGTAGAGAGGAAGAAATAAGATACTCACTTCACCAAGGAAGTCATTTGAGGAAAATCTATCATAATCCCACACAGTCACTTCCAGTGTTTTCTTTTTCAGCTGCAATTTAAGTAAAAGGATAATTAAATTCATAAACTTCAGATCAAGTCTTTATGGTGGTTTCTATAGATTATTTCCTCCATGTATCCTTTTTCATAGAGACAGGTAGGTAATTTTCACCGGTTCACCAACCTTATTCTAAGAAAAATAACTTGGCACTATTATTTGTTATCAAGCCAGATGGGCTTTGGCTTGGTCCTATTTTAGGATTCCCACAAGTTGTTTTGGGCAGAATTTATGTCCACTACAAGAGTCAAACTAATTTTCAAGGCCCCATTTTTGTTCCTGCAGCTTTTCTAATCACCAGATCTGCCTGAACACAGACATCTGCCTGAACTGCATTTGAGTGTGAATTTCAAAAGTATGACATCAAACACCCTATTTACATAATCTCATCTGTGAAGAGCAGGCTTTAGTGCCTGCAGAATTCAGTGCAGTGCAGAATACCTGCAGTAGTCAGTGAGAGTCTGCGAGTGATCCAGGCATGCAGACAAGTTGCACTGTTGGGTATTAATGACAGCTGCCAAAACCCATTATCTGCAGATCTTGTTAGGCATGAGAGCTGTGTCAAGCATTCTTCTATAGGACACAGTAAGGAACAAGTAATCTTTATATGACAAGAGAGCACAAGACAGAGAAACTGTTGACCAAAGCAGTTGACCTTATTGTAAGGACTGACCTGAGCGTTTTTCCAGGGGTCTCTGAGGACATGTAGGGACAGGATTGATTACTGATTTTGCATGCTAGGGCAAAAGGCTATAAAGTGGCTGCAAAGGCAGTAATAAATTCATGTGTCTTGAAAGAGAGAAGGACAAAATCTTGTGGGTTGTAGAGTGTCTGCAAAGTCAGGCTGAGAAGTTATAATTGAAGAATGCAAGCATTACTGAGGAAAAGAGGACTCTTCACATACTTGAATTAAAGAATTCAGAAGATGAATTCTTATGTGATAGTTGAGGTCATCATCCTAACAAAAGCAACCTGTCACTCACTGCTCTGTTAATTGGCTGCTGGGCACAGAGGGACAGCAAAGGATCAAGTCATTGCTCAAAATGATAAGCTACACCAATCACTGTACATATTGCATATACTTGCAATGAAAGCACTCATGGCTATTTACAGAACCATAGAATATTCTGAGTTGGGAGTGACTCACAAGGATCATTGAGTGCAACTCTTAAGTGGATGGTCAGTACATCCAGGATCAAATCCTCAACATTGGTGTTATTAGCTCCATGATCTCATCAATTTGCCTCCATTGCCCCTTCTCTTCATCCAGACTAAAACAGTTCCTAGCAACCTGCAATTGCCTTTAAGTGATAATTTAATCTCATAATTATGTATTCAGAATATCATCTGCTCCCAGACAACTTTGGAAAAATGCTCAACTATGGAAAGCCAATGTCTATGAAAAGAAAATTTAAATCAGCATATCCTGAAAACCCACACAAAGGGAATTAAACTATTTTTAGCATCAACAATGTACTCTTTAAGCAGGCAACAGCACTACTTGAAACCTAAGATTTAAAAAAAAATATTTGAGAGCAATTCTTTAATATTTCTGTTTTATTCTTACATAATTAAGCAATATTCTTCTCAAGGATTTATTTAAAAATATCCTGCAAGAACGAACAAAAAGATTATTTTAAAAAAAATTTACATAATATTTCTAAAGCTGATTTCCTTGACTGAATAAAATAACTTTTCTTTGCTGTTCCAAGACATTATTGAAACTGCAACATGAAAAATAACCTGAAAAAGTGAGCACCCATTGGTCCATGATGCTTTTGGCTTCCTGGATGATACAATTTTCTGCCAGGTCCTATATAAAGTATATGTATTTTTAGCATGAAAATAAGGGATAGCACAAATACTTTTCAGAAATGTATTGTCACAGTTGCTTTTTTGAGAGGAGATTTCTTCTTAATGACTGTGCAAGGACAGAGAGAAAAACGTATAAATCCAGGAAATGGGGAAAAAACCCTAAGGTTTAAAGAATTTTTGGCAGAAAGGGGAAAAAAGAAAAGATTTTCAAGTAAGTGCAACCATACTTCTTAGCTAGCTTCTTTGCAAAAATGTGATAATAAAAATGCAATGAAAACTTACAGTACTCTACACTTCTTTCCAAAATCTATTTTAAGCCTTTTAGTTTAATAAAGCTTTTATAAAATATTATGATAATGAAAAACTATGGAAAGACCTTTATTAGGAAGAGTGCATGAAACTAGTTTCAAAGCAGAAGAAAACTTGCTTCTCTGAAGATATATCTGTGTGCCACTGTGGTGGCAAAGAGCACTAAATGGCTGCTGATTTTAAGAGCAGCCATTTCACCATCACAGTTCTGCCTCAGTGCATAAGGATTCTGCCTTGCATCAATCAGTTTTAGGTTGTGAATCCTGAAGTTCTGATGCTCATCAGGAATATGACAGACAGCAACACTGAAGTGGGTTGTAGGAACCCTCCATGTGTCTGACCATGGCTTTCTGCAAGTGAGCAATGTACCAACAGGAAAATGTGTCACAAAAAAAGAAGGAACACAGTTTCCACATATTGGGAAGGTCATCTGAGTCCCAAACGTACTCTGAAAAAAGTGCTACCAAACTATTTCAGTCTTAGCATTGTGGAAAAAAAAGTAGCAATAAAATAAAATAAATAAAAATCCACCTAGAAGCACATTACTGCATGTGAGCTCCAGATAGCTTTAGGCTGTCTAGGGACAGCCTTATTTTAAAGAAAATGAAGGAATTTGCAGAAACAGCCAATGTGAAAAATATTGTCTCTTATGGAAGGCATAACCAACCCCACAGGTACAGAAGGGCTTGTTTCTCATTGTAAATGTCTGGATGTTATGGATAGTGTCAGCCTGTAGCTAAATATGCATTAATTAAAATATTTAACCCATATTCCTTGAAAATTTCATACTAGGATTTGCATTAGGAAAGAAATAATTTTAATGCAGTTTGTTTTTTCCTCTATGTTAAAAGCATATTACTATAATTACTTCAGAAATAATACAAAATATTGTCATTTCAGTCAGGATGTTTGATGAGGAGAATTTAATGTGTTAGGTAATACATTACAGTTATTTTTGTTTACATTCATATTTAACATTTTATTGTTCTCTGTGTTGATGTACTTTGGTATATGGGAGGACAAAAAGATTTTTTATAGATCACTTAGGAACTTACTTTCTTTTGCCCTAGATATTAAATAAGATTTAAATACCAACACCTTACTGATTCATACAAAAGTTTTCCTTACTTTTGGATATAAGACATAGGCTTCCACATCACTCAAAGATTTTGAAAATATTACTTTTTCTAAATATATTAACTTCAAATTAGAAACATAAATTACAAGAAAACTATTTGCTTTGTGGAATTATTTCATATAAGTAAATGTTTTTATTTGCTTTCTAGCAAGTAAGAAGTTGAGACAAAGAATGACCACCTTACAGTGTGGTCATATAGTACACCAATGGTGTCACCAGCAATAGAACTTACATCTTTTATCATCTTCTCCTTAAATTATTGTAATGCTTTCTTTCTTGCTCTGAGTAGGTATTGGAATTGAGTTAGCAATTACTACACATTTGTAATATGTGTACTCAGCCTTCCTCTCAAATTGTAATTTTTTCTACTTTATTACTTAACAAAACCCTTAAATTACTAAATATTCACAGTTTAATTTATTTTTTTCTGCAGCTGTCAAAGGAAAATTTGCTATAAATATGATAAAACTAATCACTCTGACCTTGAGAAAGTCTGTTTCATTTCAAAGAGTGATCTATTTCCCATAATTATTTTCAGTTTAATTTCAACTAGTTTAAAGAGAAAAGGAAAATAAAAAAAAATTGTACAACCAGCTAAAGTCTAGACAGTGACGTTAAAAGAACTATATTAGGAAATATTTAATAATATTTATTTGCTGTCTGCAAGCAATGCATGCTTTGATGGAGAGAAAAAAGCATGGGAGAAAGGAAATATTTCTTTGAAGAAATACTGTTTATAAAAATTCATGAATTTATCTTTGAATGTGACTGCTAACTGTGTAACAGTGTGTGACGCAGTTTTGCTTGTTTGATGAACAGAACTCTCATTCTCAGTGTAATGCAATTATTGTCTTGCATTTCTATTTCAATCTGTAACTATTTTGAAATATAGATTTGTGAGCATTATAAGTACAAGAAAAGTCTCTTACATGGTGAGAGTTCTTCAGACTGTAGAAGATACTTATCATCAGCATTGAATTATTTGTGATTTAGAAATGTGCTTCACTGTAGATTCTCTAAGCCAGGGCATGGAATTTTGTAGGAGAAAAGTCACACACTGGTGTCTTTGCAGTAGATACAAGCCATGGAAAGGTATGGAAGGAAACAGTGTTCTCTGCACACAGTTCTGTGTGACAAGATGCTTAAATATAAAAGATATGTGGTGCTCAAATGAAGTTTACACACTTAAAACCATAAACACTGCATAAAAGACTCAGAGGAAGGCAAAAAGAGGGGATTTGCAAATAGAAAGCAAAAATGCAAAGTATTCAACATGCAAACTAAAGGCAAATTTAATCAAATAATGGTCCAAAAACTGACATCAAAAAGACAAAATTTTTTCTTGCTATAAAAATCAGTGTCTGTGAAACCCTAGATTAATATCATGATCTGTTTGCAAAGCACCAAACAGCCTCTTAATTTACAACACTCCAGTACTCCTAATAACAGCTCTGTGAAATGTTACAGCAGAGCCCCCAAGCAAATTAAGAAAACACAAGAATCTTTCTTAGATGAAAATCTGAGTTTGGAAATATTGTAAAGACTTATCAAATCCTTTCATCAAACGAAGAAAACTTAGGGTTTATATTGCAGCTGGGCAAACATCAGTGTGGTGTTTTTTTTTTTAGGCTTTCATTGT
>JAYDZK010000056.1:8945928-8988170 GCA_034509185.1 Euphonia xanthogaster | reverse complement strand
CGACGCTCTTCCGATCTACCACTTATAAAAGCCTGCATGAAGCAGTAAGAAAAACCCATACAACCACTACCTATAAAAGGACACCTCTGAAGGAAATCTGAGCTACTGCTATTAAGTCCACACATGTAGATTACATGAGCAACAAGGCAATTCCCTCTGTGGGAAGGGTTTTGTTCCATGCAAAAATGAGTATTTTAATCTATGTTCCTCTCAATGGACACGAAGAAAGAAAAACGAAATTCTAAATTGGGAAGATTGTATCGAGGTCTTTGGGTTGTGATGCAGAAGAATATTAAAAGCATTGGGAAATCTATTTGCTAAAGAGCCTGGTTATTCTGGGCTTTTTTACAAGTACTGAAAGATTAAATGGCAGTGTAAAGCAAAGTTGAAAGTATCAAGAACAAAACAGAAAGAAGAGCAAAGATTCCCGACTGCATTCAAATCCAGTACTCTATAAAACACACTTCATAATTCTAAAAAAATGAACTGATCATTATTTTGCCAACTATATCTTCAAATTGGTAAAATGTCCTTTATGAGAGGAGATGGAGGAGTAGAGCACTCAATTGCTTCACACTGCTTCAGAAGCACAGCTGGAGTTAGGAAGCCACCAAGAAAGAGAGAAGACTCTGCAGACATCCTTCCCAGATGTGAGCTAAATCTTTCTATGACAAGGAAATCAAATATCTTCTAATTTTTTTCATGTGATTTATGAAATTTGTGATAAACCTAAAAATGTATAGCTATGTTTTATACATATTTTAAAAAAGAAAAAAGGTAGAAACTGTGCTTTGTGTTAGCTTGCATGGCTGTTGGAACAAAGAGTGACTATGATTTCTGCATCTACTTCAGAAACTTATGTCTTAATTTATCACTTTATTAATTTATTCCATTATCATTTTTTAAATTGTCACATCTGTACTTCTAACATGTTTATGAGTGTAATCTCCACAAATTACCATTTTAATGAGTAGAAGGGCAAGAAAAGAGTATTTCCATAGGATGCTCTATCAGAGGCAAGGAAAGAATTCCAAGTTTCTCCAAAATCTGGCAAGATTTTACAGGGCAGCAGAGAAATGCCAGTAGCACACTGCTCCCTTCACAGTGAGCACTGCAGACCATGCAGACAATGAAGCAGCAAATAGCACTGAAGAGCAGCACCAGTCACGCACCTGCTCCACGGAGATATTTTTATAAATGACTGTCTGATTCCACTCAGGGTTCAAGCTTTTCTGTATGTACTTGGTTCTCCGCTTGTACTCAGCACTGGATTTGAACAAAGGAACAAAACACTACATTAGTGATCTTTTGTTTCTTTCAGCTCTAATACAAAAGAAACACAAAACACCCACAAACCAAAAACCAGAAAAAGAAAAGAGCCGTATCTTTCATTTCTGCAGCAATTCAGGGTTATGAGAGGACAATGACAGCCTTTGGGATGTTTTCTTTGGTATGCTTTTATGAGATAGTCTTTTAAAACATCTTCTGACTCTTCAGCAGGCTTGCTCTGCCTTAAACCATTTCAAGATAAAGCATCAGTCAGCACATGCACATAGACTTTGTCCTCTCCTTGTAGGTATTGGGCTCTGATTCTAAATTGAGGTGATAATGCATTGATTTCTTTTCCACGACCATCCCATTAGCACTTTAAAGTAGCACAAATTCATTATATTTATATGTTGCAATCTCTAATTACAGGAATCCCATCTCACAAACACATTTAATGAATGCCATAAAGTAACTAATATCCTGTTACTGATTGAAACACTAATTTCTTATTGATCCTTTTCTCTGCATAACCCTCTAACCGTACTGGAAAGAAACATAAAAGTGCATCTGAATCACATTTTTTTTTTTTTTTGCTTTTGTCAATAGCCAAGAACAAAGGTTTGGCTGCATAATCTGTTTTAAAAATAATTCACTAATGCTTTATATTGTACTTTACATTTCCTGAGTGTGGAGAAAGCAATACACTAATCTTAAACAGAATATGGATTCATCTAGCTCTGTGAGCTTTGACTTGCTTAGATTTGCTTAGATTTGCTTTCATTCCAATTTCAATTTAACATAAATTTTATTGGAAAACTAAAAAATCTGGGCAGGAGAACATGACAATCATTTAATATTTAGAAAAACCTACAAAATTTAAGGTAAAGAAACTCTTTTTGTCAATCTGAAAGCATATACCTGCTGAATCTACTACTAAACAAACTGTTCCCAGGACTGTTCTCCAGCACTAAGACAAAATGGCACAACATAACTTGTATATGTCATGTTAGACTCTTTTATGGCTCCCCTACAATAACTTTTGGTAGTGTACTATTCTCGCTTCTGATTCAACTGCTTTGGTTCCCACTGTGGCATTCTCCCAGATCTAATGTACGAATTCCTTTCATGTGAGATTAACTGAGAAGGATCACCCACATTTAATCAGCCAGTCACTAATGATGTACCATAGCTGGTACCAGGTTGGAACAGTTCTGAGTTATGGCTATGTGAAAGAGACATGTGCTTTACTGGCACACATATGTTGATAAGGGGACTGCAGCACCAGCAGTTTCACCCTGTAAACTCAATTCTGCTGTTCAGTGATCCCATCTAATTAATCTGGTTTGCAGAGTGGCTTTATTCTCCAAAATGAGGTGGCTCTATCCAAGCTGCCTACTAGCCTCGAAGTGAAAGAATCGCAGCTATTTTTCCTCACATTTTTTCTCTTGGACATCTTGCTATCCACTGTCTTTCAGTTTATTGAAAAATGTGAAAGGTTTTGGGACCTGTTAAACAAAGTATCTATTCACCTCTGCTTACAAGAAGAAAGCAGCAGCTCTCCAGAGTTCAGGGAGCTCTATCAGCCACAGCAAAGCATGGCAAGGGTGATTTAAAATCTAGGGGGACCAAGAGCATATGAAAAAGAACCTCACAGAAAGCTATTTCTTTGCATATCTTGGAAAGAATGCTGAAATAGAAAATCTGAACCCATTTCAAAATGAGATTTCAATGGCAAAAAATATTAAGTAATGCAGTTAAAATTCTAAATCACCTCAGTAGCTTTCTTTTCCCACTCTCTGGTATGAGAAAAGCACCCCCTTCCTAGAACATCCTGTTTAGATGTCCTATGACCAACTGGTTTTAGGGAACTGATATACTTCCAATTCTTGAAGAAAGTGGGAAAGAATCCTTTGTGCACTCAGCCAAGAAAATGACACCAACATTCCCTTTCCTTTCTTGGGTCTCCTTTTGCAATAGTAGAACTTCATCACCTTTTCAAAGTTTCTGATTCTTTTTTGAAGTATGTGAGAAGGTGATTCATGTAGTGTTGAGTTCCAGAGCTTGCAAAAGATGAAATTGTTGCTAACATGGCAACTCTGAAATATTTCCAGTGAAGTCCATGGAATATTTGGATCTAAACTGAAAGGGTGAGCTGAGCCCACATCCATGTAGTCTATGGCCTGTTGCAGAGGGAGGCAGGAGACCTTGACATATTCTAGGGAGGTTCAGAGCTAGGCTAAGCTGGATGGCAGATGAAGGTTTCTAGGCCTCTGCAGGGAATGATCTGGAAAACACATTAAGTTCATTCCCCTGATGCACCTTCCCCCCAACAATTAACAGAGGAAAAATTAACTGATTAACAGATGAAGATGCTTTAATAAAATGCATTCATTAAACTGGTCACTGGTATGTCACTGATTATGAAATAATTTGCATTTGAAATTCAAGAGTATTACTGTGGGAAAAGATACAAACAGCATATCTCTTTTATTTATATTTTCTCTCTGATTCCTTCATTATATTTTACTAACATATAATAAAATGTATTAAGTACAATAAAAAAGCATAATAGAATAACAGTGTTAAAAAGTGTCATAGGATACACATATGAAATGTGTAATTTTAGCACCTTCACTAAATAATTTTAGTAATTAAAAAAGAGACAGATTATAGAAATCTGCTTATTGAAATTATTCTGCTCACTTGTTTAGTCAGGGTATTACTTTTAAACAAATTTAAAATTGGGGTTGAATATTTATGTGCTTAGCCTGGGCTGATATTACCATATCTTGAGAACTGAGCTTTGCCTTGTGTTTCCAGGACAAACAAAGCACTCCTAATTTCAATAATTAAATTTTAAGTTTGTTTATCACAAATAACCATTTATGTGGTCAGGCAGATTTAATTGTCCATCTGGGCAATTATCTAGAATTATACCTGGATTTAATGTCTATACACTGTGCAAGATAAATAGAGAAAAATATTCAGTTTCTTGACCAAACAGAGACTGTTTCTCTTGGCAGTAACACCATACAAAATCTTCATACAGGTTCCCAGTTAATTATTTTTCAACTTTTAGTGGGTGAGAATGTGGTTTTAAATATCTCTGAACTAAATTCTTCCAGACTTCAAAAGACATTTTGCTTCTTGTCAGAGTTTGGTCTTAGAATAATACTGCAAAAAAAAGCATTAACTACTTATTTCCAGTTCCTGAAATGACCTAATTAGTAAGTGAAAAACAAAACCATACCACAGTTTCATTCCATCAGAACTCAAGAGAACTCTGTAGTTCAATGTACAGGCTCACTGTCTCATTCATGCACAGAAAATGAAAGAATAAAGTTGGAAGATAGTAGACACTACCTGGCATTTTGGACAACCATGACTTGTCTGCACATCCAGAATTTACAGAGTTAGGAACACAGAGGAAGCAGCGTAAGAGAAAATGAGAACAGAGATGGAAGAAGACATGAATAATGAGTTGTTTGTAGTATCAGAATCAAAGGAAATAGAGGTATTAGGAAGAACAAGAAGTCTAGCATGGACTGAACTACAAATAAAAGTTATTCAGCAGCAACCCAAGTTTCTACTTCCCAAAAAAAGTCTGGGACTTTTAAGAAGCTCTTAATTTTAATTATTCTCTAAAGGCCAAAGTTACATGCAAAACTATAACAGTGGCATGCTTTAAAACAATAAACCCAAACAAAACTAATATCCAATTCTTCATAACTTGGCAACAAGTTTAAACTGGTATGTCAAAGGATGAACATGCCTTTAGTTCAAAGTCTTATTTCCATATCAATGAATGTACCTGCAAAATTCTCGCTAAGAGTGATTTGACAAACATTTTACCAGACTCTCAGGTGAATTTAAAAAGTTCTCAAGCTTAAGCACCTCTTCCCCTTACATTCAGTAATAGTTTTTGGCCCAGTGCTACTGTACAATATTGAACACCATATAGCTGGAATTAGCGAGCCACAAAAGAAAATGTTTGGCTTTATTTGTACCACTCATGTATTTAGTGGTGCTTGCCCATACACCAAATGGTGAGATGTGACCTGAGCATCCACTTTCCTGTTTGTCTGAGTAGAAGAGAAATACAGATTTTTATTTGCATTGCTCTATCCTAAGAGTCTTTTAGTATGAGCATTATTACACAAGAAGGGGAGTTTCTACAAATCTGTCTTTGCAATATAAAGTCCGATCCATCAGCTTAATTTTAGATATATCTATTGTGTCACTGAAGTCAGCAGCATTATTATAACCATGTATTCTTATGCATTCTCCACATACATATGACATTCTGTAACATTAGGACAAAAAATAGTTATAATATTGCTAATACAGAAACATCTTTTAAAGGAAGTAATAATGAGCTATTTGTAATTGCAGAGTAAAAAAAAAAATCAATGATGTCTGAAAAAGTGATTAGTGACCTGTATGGTCATTAAATATAAAATTATTAGTATTTCTGAAATCGTATCTTCACTTCTAAAAAAAAAAAGCTCCATAAAATACTGACAGCGAAATTTATTTTCTGACAAGTATTTCTTGGCTTTTTTATTATACTGCAATCATAAATCTATCTCAGGTACTTTAATTTTGCTTTTTTGCAAATCAACCCTAAATTCAGATTGTTTTGAGATGAAGTAACCATTCCATGCTAGACTCAACATGCAGCTTACTGTATTGCATCTATTTAGTACATTTTCATTGAGACTGTTGTTATTTTAAATATTTTTACATGTATTGTAATTTTTAGAAGGAAACATGAAAAAAAAGAAAACATATATCTACAGGAATGATCATAAATTTCCTAAGGTCATTAGCAAAGTATGTATATTCTCTTGGGAATAGGATCTGACTCTGTATTAAAAATCCACCATTTTTGTCGATGTTGCACCTGGATTTTCTACAGCAATAACTCTTAGTTCTGTTTATTAATGCCACATAGCAAACCTAAACTAAAAGAAAGTTCAGGTTAAAATTTGTCCTACACTTACCCTCTCCCTGGAAGAAGATAAACTTTAACAAAGGGGTCTGAATAGCCATTGTTGTCTCTGGGAGCAAGGTTTCTTGCCTGAAGGATGTGGATGATAAGGTTGCCAAGGTGTTTGTCATAGTTGATTTGAAGCTAGTGAATGCATTAAAACACAGCAGGGTTATTTGTTACTTTTAGTTTCTGAGTGCTTCAATATCTCCTAAACCCTTTGAATAAACTGAGACCTTTTAGACCGTTACGTTCCCTCCAAATAAATACATTCCAGAAGTTTCTGTGTCTCTCTCTCCTGACTAGAATGAGATGCTAGATCATCACATTGGACCTTGAAGAAAAGGGAAACACCCATATTCCAATCAGGAAAAAGCAAAGGAAATTTGAACCCTTGATATGATTCTGAACAATGGCCAGTTTATTGAGTGTTAATTACACACTTCCTATAAATCTGGAGGCCAAGGATGTTATAATACTATGGAAAGATTTTTAGGACTAATACAGAAGAGAGAGATTAATCAAGAGGGAAAAAAACCCCCAGAAATCTATAGGAAGTTAGGCTTCAGTTTTTCTGCAGTTCTCTTTTTGAGTGTTTTAAAAGGTTAAAGTCAATTTACATAAGAGATAACCATAAACTTAGTATGGCATGGAAATGAATACACTGCACTATACACAGCAATTCTTACTTCAATGTAAATAGACTGGGAATTTCTAAGGAAAAACCACAATAAATGGCCAAAGAATAAGGATTAGAATGAATTAACTATCCTTTTAGTCCCTTTGGGAACAGCAGTGTTTTCCATTCTTCTGGTTGTATTTCATAATTCAACATTAAAGACAGGTGCAAAAATCAAGCACTGACTTACATTAGTGACATTTTAAGGGATTGGAGTTGAATAAGAAATAAGTTGATGAAGACATTTTTCTGCAAATATATTTCAAAGAAAAACACAGCCAGTATCAACAACAATCTACACAGCAAAACCTACACATTTACCTGTATTTCTCCAGTGACTGGATGGGAAGCAGACTTTGTAGTTTCCGTGGGCTGCCGGATTAAAAATACATAGATTTTCAAAGTTAACTTTTTTAACAAGTGGGGTTTATACTGCTGCATTGCCACAATTATTTTTTAAAAACTGTCTCCAGTTGTTACAGTCAAAACTAACGGTTATGTATTTCAACAGCACTAAAAGTCCAGCCCAGCCATTCTGATCAGCCTTTATGCACATACAGAATCAAACAACTTCAACACCAAATCTTTACAGTCTGAGAAGACAAGGAGGCATGGGGAGAAAAAACAACATAGCATTAACCCTGCCTCACAAACATGAATGCTGCCAAGAGAAAGAAAGGACCATGCCACATAAACACAGCCATATATTTCTGTCAATATGAGAAAGGCAGAGAGGCAAAAGTTGCTCTAATTTAAACTGAGTTTAGGTGAAAGTGGGTAGAAAGAGTGGAAATGGTACTAAAACTAAGTGATGTGTGTGAAATGGTACTAAAATTAAATGATGTGTATTAAGTGGATTACACAATTGCAAGCCACCTCATATAATGTCTTTTACTTTATTCTGTGTTTTCTGATAGTCAATTCAGATACAACACTTCATCTTCAAATTCCTCCCTGCACTTTCTGTGTCATGAAATTTAAATTTTCTGTCCTCAGTTTCCTCTCTCCTTTATTAAAAATTGTCTAAGTTTTTGACAAGCAGCAATAGAATCTTTAATGTTTCTCTCTGCTGCTTTTTGCCCCTCCTGTTTGTTTGTGGAAAATAATATCACCACTTGATTAGAATCCTGAACTCACAAAGATATGATGTTCTGTTAAATGTTGGTGGCCTCAAGCCACTCTGGGCCAACCTCTAATCTGCAAGCCATCAGTCAAGCAAGAAAGCTCTGATTCAGTAGTAGGATTCGAATATTTTTGTGTTCTCTCCATATCTTCCTTGGTTGATGCAGCAGAAAACAAATGGTGCAAACAATGACAAACTTCCTGTTCTCTGGAGACTGGTCTGGAAGTTTTCATTTCCTATTCCTCCAGATGTGAGCAGCTGCCTGACATTATTCCATGTAATTTGCATTTGTATCACTTTCCTAGAAGAGTAAAAACCACCTGTCTCTTTTGTGCTAACAGACACGCCAAGAAAACCCTTCCAGGCTCTTTTAAGATGTTGGACATCAACTGCTTTAAATTAGGCCAATGAAGTGCCCACATTTCCTGCACCACAGCATGAAGTTAAGGTGATGCGCTGCCCTTTTCAGTCTTGTGTTGAAGAAACATCCTCTCAGTCAATCAGATCTGATGAGAACTAACCAGAAAAATCCCAGCTCAACATTATCACAATGAAAACAAAGGAGAAAACTAGCCCAAATCTGCCTGTTATATGGGGATATTCACTGTCTTGTTGCCCTATGCACAAGCTTTACCAGAAAAACAAACAAACAAACAAACAAACCCAAAACAAACAAACAAACAAAAAAAAACCCCCAGAACTAAATCAAACTTGATTTGTCTGTAAATGCATTTGCATCCAAAAAATAATTCTCATGAAAAATTTTATAATCAGCTTCTCTTGCTGATTAGCTTTTAAAGAAGTTTAATTCATCCAACAGCTAAAATAAGTCATCAGTAGTCTATAAAATGTTCTGAATCTGAAAAGAAATTTTAGCTTGATAGCAATATACTCCTAAAACTTGTTAGGTCATTGACAAGACTATTCAGAGAGTGAATTTCACTGATTTTGCCAGAGAGAGGGAGATACCTGAGCATCATGCAGTCTTTCAAAGTAGGGCATAAATGGCTTATATTTCTCACACTTTACCTCTACAAATGGATTTTATTATACTTAATAGTTTTGACCTCAGGCTGTACTAGCACTGACAATACTGACACCACCAAAAATAACATGGAGCTGTGCTGTGGCTACAAAATCACTGCCAGCTAGTCTAAATGCTCTCACTTTTCATAAGTTGGAATAGCGAGAATAATGAGTTTGTTCACTCCAAATGTCATGTAATATGGAATGTATGAGTATGGAAAATGTAGGAGGAGTTCATAGAGAAGGGAATGGGCATGAGGAATTCATATTGAGATTTCCAAAGGTATTAAGCTGTAGTTTGTAAAGTGGACTCTGTAAAAATAAATGTGCACTTTTATGTTTCTACATCACTCTTGAATCACTGTATCATTTACAAGACTGTGATTCAATACATAAAATATTCTCTTTTCTCTGATGTCAGCAGATCTAAAACTGATCATGAAGAATTATCCATATATTTTAAAGAAACATGAATAATTTAGGCTGAAAGAGACCTCTCAAGGCCATTTGGTCTAACCCCCAGCTCGGAGCTGGATCTGTACTGAGAGGCAGAGATGCAAATAAGTACCTTCTTTTATCACAGCCTCAGTGAGGATTAATTTGTAAAGAGGGAAAGTATTTCACAGTTGACTTTTTTAGGAGCTAAAGGATCTGAGGATTTAGAAAAGAAAACAATCCATTCTTCATATTAAATGTTTCTATAGGTCATTTATGTCCTGGATGTAATCTTTACCATAGAATGATCATGCATTTACACTACAAAAGAAACAGGTCTTCTCAACATATTGGCAGCTCAAGGCTTCCAAGGGCTAAATCTCTACTGTGATGTCTAATCAATTTCTGTCTAATTGCTGTTGATACTCCCACATGCACTCACACACCCTGTGTAAGAGATGGTGCTTTGTAATGCCATTCACACCTGATCAAGCAGGTTTTGATGACCATGAGGTGAAACTGGTTAATGCAAGGCTTTGATGCACTAGGCACTATCACCTCCCATAGGAACAATAAATATGAGAAAATTGGCACTGCAGAATATGGCAGAGACCACAGTAACATTTCTAGAGTGTATATTTTATACAAAAATCCTTTAAAAAGTACTTGCTGAAAATAAAAACAGTTGCAAAAACAAGATCTAGGCCATTTGGATATTTAGTCTGTCATGATACTTTGGCAGGGCTGCAGCCTGCCTAGAAATGCTGTCAGCCCAAGGCAAAGAGCAGTTCCAGAAAGGATGAGCTTTCTCTTCTAACAGAGATCAACACCATTATAAACTTGGCCTGAAGTCAATGAACAGGAACTATACAAGTCAACAAGAGCTATGCTTGTTATGAAAGAAATGCCTCTCAACATGGTTTTCACAAATAAGCAAAGAATGTTTTAGATATTTACCTGACTAGTTCTGACTTTTGCATCTTCTACATAAAGGCATTAGTTCTAATAATTTTTTGTTTCATCTTTATAAGCCTAGAGCTGAATTTTCATAAAAGAATCCTAAATCCTCTGTGAAGCAGGAAATTAAATTTATGCATCTAACTTTAGGTAATCTGCTACAGTGCCAAAGCTGGAAACCCAGTCTCCTCAAGTAGACAGAATAGAGCACCTCTCCAGGATATACAGCACAGCAAGGGCTTATTGATCTCCATACCCTGTGAATTTCAGAGTGTGATTCATCTCACCAAATGTGAGATCCACATTTCAGTGAAGATGGTGGCATGTGCACTAGGAGCCCTGCTCTCTGCATGCAGTGCCTGCACTGTGATGGCAGCTTTCACCCAGTCACAGGAAATGTACTTCAGAAACTTATCATTCTCAGGGGCAAAAACCATGCACATGACAAACTAGTTCATATGTAAATGTATACAATATCCAGAGTATGCTGTAGGGAATCTAACTATTGACCTAAGGGTTAAGGAATTCTGCCTGAAGTTAGATCCAGTAAATATTGGCATATGGATTTAACTCTACATCACACACCTGAATTAGTTTGTAGAAAGTCTATGGGTATTGTGGCAAGACAGAATTACTATCCAAACCAAACCGATCAATAAATATCTTCCCAGTTTGTACTGAATTGCTGGATGAAAAAGATTTTTGTGTTTCCTCTCACATGAAAGTTATGTTGGCATCTGAAAGAACTGTCTGAAATGAGCAGAGACCATTTGCTGGTTCTGGTTCGTGCAGTACCTAACTCACCTGTCCAAATCACAGGCATAGTTTCAACAGCACAAAACTAAAAACACAACTGCAATGCAGTAGGAACCTGACAGTCCCAAAAATGAATAAAGGTGCAGAGTGAAAAATGTTAAGAAAGTTCTTTGCAACGTGAACCATTGTAAGTGTGTCAGAAGCTGGATACTCAGGATAGCAATCAGCAGTCCTGCAAATTGCTTAAGCAAATGCAGTCTTCAAAGAACTGAATTTCACTTCAGGTCTTGACTTTTTTGACACAAAATGCAAAAATGTGACAGATGACTTTATGATCTAGTTTTCAGTTTTAACTGTGAAAAAATGCTACTAAATTCCCACTCTTCCCTTTTTAGGTGTGCAGATGCACAAGAACTTCAGCTGAAGAATGGACAGGATGTGGCAAAGAAAATGAGAAATTATGCTTGGCAAGTTCACAGGAATTAACTAATGACAAAACACATTTTAATGGCAAATTTTGTTTTCAGTCTTTCCCTGGCTTTCAGAGACTTACTATTGCTATCATTAGTCATAGCTTGTAGCATTTTAAGCAGTAGTTTAGTACAGAGAGGGAAATTATGGTCTTAGCACTCTCAGCTTCTTTAGTGGAAATAGTACCTAACCACCTTGTAGGATGCACTTAAAAAAACAAGAGCAACAAAGGCTGTAAAGGGCAATTATTTTGTTTAAAAACAATGGTATTAGGTTTGTTTTGGTTTGTTTTTTTGTTTGGTTTTTTTTTTAAGAGGGACAAATCTCTTGGATAAATCATGTAATCTTTCTTTATGTCCATTCTCAATATCTTAACAGTCACATTCATTGTTACCCAGGAAATGAGTTTCCCAAGATGTGCTGGGATTTCTTGCTACACTAAAGGAGGTAAGCAGGCAGTTTCTTCCTGTCATCAGAATGGTCTTGCTCTATAATTTGGAAATGTCTTACCTTGCTGCTGTGCCGCTTTTTACTCACTGAGGGAGAACCAGGCTGACCAGGGCTGGGAACAGCACTGGAGGTGGCAGAAGTGGTTCCAGAGTGGACATGAGATCCCTTTTCCACTCCTGAAGTAGCAACCAGAGGCGACTGCTGTAGAGAAACCTTTTGGAGCTCTGCAGCCAGCTGCTTGGGATCAACCCCTGGGGACTTTGCTTTATCTACTGGATTAAAGCAAGAGAGCTTTGTATTGATAACTGCCAGCACATCCAGATCCATCTTGCCACAGCACAGGGACAGCAAAACAATCCTTACAAGTTTTCATGTCATCTGACTGTACACTTTGAAGATGCAAAAGGCATCCTATGAAAAATACACATCTCTCCCACAGCATCAACATCCCAATTCCAATCTTTGCGTGCTAGTGCTACTTATTAGTGCTCTTTATCGAAAAATCTTTCTGAGGAGGTACTTCTAGGTGAAGAAAAACAAGCATTGCTGATCATTTTGAATCAAACTGAAGAAAATTAGTTTTAAAGACTGGCCTGTGCTATCACTCATTGTTTGAAACTGGTCCATTTTCACTAAGTATCTGAACTTTCTTGTTAAAGGTTTAAATCTCATTTAAACTTTTTTAAAGTCAACTTGAACAGAACATTGAACAGAACTGCTCCTGAGATAATTTACACAAAAATAAAGAGAAAAAAGCCTCAAAACTTTACTACCACAAATAAATCACAGAAGAAAAAATGTAAACAAACGAAGGCTAAAAGCCCTGATTCATCTTTCCTACATTACTCACACCTTTGTGAGGCATCTGTAGTAGGAGTCTGATTGCCCTCCCTGATGACCAGGAATAAGTGGGAGGAATTTACGCTTTGGAGACAGTAATTTCTATTTAACACAGAAATTAAGTCAAGTAACTTTCATAGAGTTAAAAGGATGCTAGGCACAGCTTGGTTCCCAGGTTCTCAGAAGTAGGAGAGGTTTAAAACAAGACTTCAGCTTTATCCTGCCTGCTTGGCTAATTCATTTTTCTTTCAGAGAAAATGGAGATTGTTCCCTTCTAAAAACACAAACAGTCTGCCCAACCTCAGAGGTAATGGCAATAATTCTACAGAGTTGTTCCAACTTAGAAACCACTGTAAGATTGCAAGACTAGGAGGAAACATGCCTGCAAAAATGAAAAAAAAATTCTTTTATTCCTGTTCCTTCTCATCCTGAGTTTTCTTCATTAATAAAAAAGCTGGTTTATTCTTGTTTTTGTCTTTTCCAAAACTGGTTTCAGTGTCTTTCAATGATTTTTGCTGTTTTTTTAATAAAAAAATGTGTGTAGCTCTTCTTCAAAGCTCTGTCATACTTAGTCTTTGCTATCAATTACTATCAATAACATCAATTTTCAACTAAAGGTAGCTTGATGGTAAGTATATTAATAGCTAGGAACTTTTACATGGTTAGAAAATGGAGGATTCAATCCTCCAGGTAATTTAGGTTCTGGTTAATAAAAGAGCAGCCACAAAACCACAGAACGCAGAGCAGACCCACAGAATGGTGAGTGAAGCAATCCTAATTTGCACTGAGCTTGCTGAGGGGGTGCATTACCAGTAAGATGGTGGATGTTAATTCAAAGTTAGCTTAGAAATGACTGATACAATGACTGAAGCCTGCAGTTGTGGCATTGATTAAACAGCAAGAAATCCCCCCAAAAGCACTGCCTTCATAGAACTCACATAACAAAACAGAATACTTGCTATTGCATCCCTGTATCCAGTAAATATTGTGGGTTTTGTCACTTATAACAGGCCACAAACCTTGTATTAAGCTAACAGGTATTTTCATTGAGGTCTTTTCCAACACTGACAATTCTACAGTTCTATGAACATAGGCCTTAGGAATGTGTGATATCTGGACTTGCTGCAGTTTGCTGGGAGCTTTGTTTTGGCCTCTCTGGCTGTAACTGTTTAATCACCAGATGGCTACAACCTAAATTTGTCTGAGTTACACTTCACTTATACAAGTGGTGTGGTATAGTGCCCATTCTTCACTATTGTGATGCAGAAAGGCTCAGCTGTAATTGCACTGAGCAGACTGAAGTATTTATGACTCCAGATTAATAGTGCAGTTTACAGGAGCAGAGGCCTGGGGCAGCAGCAGAGTGCTGCAAGGTTTGGACACAGGATGGCAGATGAGGCCCTGGGGACACCAGCAACTCACTGGGCAGGTACTGACACAGGTGCAAACCCAGGGGCTGGACAAAGTAAACTTTAGGGGCAACAGAAGGAAAAAGGACAACAACATATCACATGTAAACTTCACCATATCCAGCACTCACAGGTACTTTTCCTCTGGGCAGCCTTCCAGCCACCCTGCCCCCAGCCTGTAGGGCTGCCTGGGGTTGTTGTGATCCAGGTGCAGGACCTGACACCTTCTCTTGATGGATGGCATGCAATTGGCCTTGGCTCATCAATCCAGCCTGCCCATATTCCTCTGCAGGGCATTCCTACCCTCCAGCTGATCAACACTCCTGCCTAAATTGGTGCTTCTGCAAACTTGCTGTGGGTGCACTGAATCCCCTTATCTTGGTCCCCTTTCTACCCATGGAAATATTTGGGATGAAACACCAGAGTTTATAATACTAACATACTAGCTTATATCACATCCAATTTTCAGCTGCTATCCAGCCCTAGAACAACAAAAGTTCTTATCTCTCACCTGCCCTTACTGGCTCATGCAGCTCCAGGTGCTGGGGATTCTCAGAGTCCGAGAGCATGTTCAGATCCCTAAAGAAAGCAATTAGAAGCCTGAGACAAAAGAAACTCTTTCCTCATACCCTCATTATTGTATTAAGTAGGTAAATGAATAGTGGTTCATGACAGAAAGCAGCTCCCAAGCATGGTCCCTCCTTAGCTGATATATATTTGCAATGCTGTTAAAGAGCTGAGAAGAAAAGCTTCTTTTAAGGTGAAATCTTTAATGGATTTAATGCAAGTGTATGCATTTCTCATGATGCTTAAATGACTTTCATCTAAGGATACAGATTTCACTAGAAGTCCAGTTATTACTAAATTACCTTCATTTTCCAACATCAGTAAATTCAGTGAACTGTATGCTTGTTATGAGAGAAAATTGTGGCCTGACAATGGAGTTATTATTTATAAAAGCATAATTACTAGCATCTGATTCAGTTTATCTCTCCTTCTGACTTTAAGAGAAAAACAGAACAAAAGGATCTCCCACAGTCACAGTGAATTCTTGCTCAGTATTACATCGATGTTTTGTGCTAACAAAGGTTCCACCTTAACAACTGTAAATTAAAATTAAAAAAGTTAAAAAAAACCAAAAGCCATGAAAAGCCAAAAAGAAATGGAAACAGAAAGATGGGGAAAAACTCACAGTCTTACACATATTTCTGCTTCCCCACTCTGCTGAATAATAATGTTCTGGACCTCTTCATAAGTTTTCCCGGTCAAGGGGATGCCATTCCATTCCAGCACCTGCATTCCTAAGAGGGCAAAAAAGCAAGAGGTCAAGGGCTGAGATTTTGACAAAGGCATCAGTTAGATCCTTCTTGCCTTGCTTTGTCAAGACAATTTGATGTGATATTCAGTGAATGTTGTTCAAATGGCACAAGACATTAGCAAAGCCCTTTCACTTCACACAGATTAGATTGCTGAATGTTATTGTCCCTTCAGCTATAACTTACCTGTTGAAACAAGACAGGAGATTAATTCTCTCTGTTTCAAAGTATACATGCACTCTCCACACTCTGGGTTGCATGATATTGAAATTTTTTTCCAATATCAAAACCATGCACACTTACCAGCATGGCAAGAAACCAAAACACTCTATATACCAGACATTTCCTGGCCAGCCATGGTCTTGGAAGATAACTGTTTCCTAGAGAGAAAAAATGCTGCGAAGAAGCTGAGCCTCAAAATTAAATAATTTGTGAATGTGATTAGATATTTCAAATATATTTTCTTTACCTTGTCAGTTACAAAAAATACAAAAAAGTGAAGGCTATTGGACTAACAAATTTTAATGAAAAACATGTGCCTCCACATTTCAAACGTCAGCCTGGTAGTATTCAGGTTTAATTTTTTCTTCTGTACCTTTTCTCATAAAAAATGGACAAAACAGATGAACGCACTTCATTGTGGAAGATATAAACAGAACTGTAGTAATCAGGCTGAAAAACACTGAATACTGATCTGATCTGCTGTGTCTTCCAAGTGTCCCAGGACTGAGTCAGGAGACTCAATATGGTTCAATATATCTGTACAAGGAAGTTTTTGCAAAGTACCTGCACAGTATTTTTGCCCAGTATTTGCAGAGTAAATTCCTCTATAAATCATGTGAGGTATATTCTGATAAGATGAGAAATTTTTTGGTTAAGGTGAAATGCTTACACAAAGCAAACCCTAAATTCATATATGGGACTTACAACTGTGGTCCTGAGAACTGGGTTCAAATTTTGAATTAATTAATCATAAGAACTCCAAACAGATGTACAAGTGTCAAAATCCAAGCCTCTGGCTCTAGTGGAAAAAAATGCTTAATGGGACAAGATACTGAATTATTAATGGTCCAGTAAAAGCAATGCATTGCAAAACATCTGAAAAACACATCACCCACACAGCAAAGAAAACCACAAACACTTAACTTGCTACCACTTACACAGATAAAATCAAGTCTTCACCTGGGTCATAGTTTAATCTCAAAATCCTGTGTTGTTGCATATAACAAACAAGAAAAATAATGAAGTGAAATGTGGAGATAAACTCATAGAAAAGCATGCTGCTAAATAAAATATAATGAAAAAATTTCATGGAGTAAATCAGACTAAATTATTTGACAATGAAAGAACATAAAAAATAAATATACACATTTGTATTCCAAAATTTTCCACAGAATTCCATGAATTAGGAGTTGAAATATCAGAAATTCTCATAACTGTTGTCAGCCAGAATTTATCATTTTGTCTGTAGAAGCTTGCAGGAAAACAAACTGTGCAGAACGACTAAAAAGCAATGCTCAGAAGGCAATAAAGCCAGCTGCCTAATGTCAAAATAGATTTGACTTTTCCTAAAATTTAGCCCCTTTAATTTACCAGCCATGATTCAAAAACTTGATCTTGCTTTTGCTTGTTAAAGCAAATCTGATTTTAAACTCAGTTCCTCTGGAATAAAGCAACAGTAATTATGAGAAAATTCATTTCCCTCTGATTTTCAGTCATACAAATCTAACAGCATAAGCTTGGTCTTTAGGCTTCAAGAAAGGAAGGAACTGAAGTTATTTTTGTCTTTTTTTTTTTAATGTGTGCCGTCATAATGCTATCATGGCATAGGATGTCATGTATGACATTATGAACCACATGATTAAGACAGGCAGAACTCCCACTTCTATGTAGTGGCAAGGAACAAGAGCAAAAGTTGAAAGATATAGATATTTGAGAGAGCAGCCATCATCCTTTTATTGCCAAAAAAAAAAAAAAAAGAAAAGAAAAAAAAAGAAAAAAAAAAAAGATTTTTCAACAAAATACTATGAGCTACTTGAGCTACTATCAACAACTCACTTTAATTTAAAAGACTGGCAGGGAGAGCTTAGCTGAGTACCACTTCAGTGCCAGGATTTGGAAACCAAGTCTGATTTCCACTGGTGAGAGTTTCAACAGTGTGTGCAGCAGCACTGCAGTCACTCACCGGTCAGAGCAGCCACACACACATGAACAAAGCAACAACCTGAAAGGAAATTGAATTTCAACAGCCTCAGCTCACACAGAGATCCATTTAGGTTGTCAGTACAGGGGTATTTTCTTTTTATTGTGTGCCTTGTGGATCCATAAATGTTTAAAATCAAGCAACTTAAACACGACTAAACTGATCAGACTGATAGCCCTTGGGTCTAAGAAAAAAAAAAAGTAGATGAGAAGCTGATTTCTCTTTTCTCAGCATGTAACTGGTATACATATTTTGTTCAAAAAAAAGGTAGCATTACAAAGAAAACCTTTAGAAGGAATGCAAGTCTACTTAACGGAAAGAGAAAAAAAGTATAGAGAAGTTACAAGAGACTCATGATAATTTTTTTTTCCTAAAATCAATCACATTCTGTCACTGGTCTTTAGTAGTCAGGACATGATAGCCACATTTCCAAAAGTTTGTATGCTTCAGGTCATCAGTGTAGTAGGTAAGAAATCAAAAAAAATAGGAAGATGAGAAAACCTGCGTTGCTCCATGGAAACTCTGCTGACTGAGGAAGTACTAGTAATTGCCCTGATAATCAAATATATTATTTCTTCTAGCATTTTTTCTTTCTTTCATTATTATTTTACTGGGTGAGCAGCAACTTAATTTAAGCAATACCAGCTCCCACACTCTCAATAAATATATCTTTCATTCCATCACCTGGGTGATAAATCTGTACTGTTTAACTGAATGTGGATATAACATTCCTATTGATAAAACAGCACAAAACAAATTATAAAATATAAAATAAACTCTTTGTATTAGAGTTTCTGTCCACTGGAAGGCACAATATTTATCTCAGTTTTCACCCATCTTACATGATTTCTAATATTTTCTCTCCTCTTCAGACTCATCCTTCAGACATAAGCTAGCAGCATGATTAAAGCTGAAATTAAAAGGAATTTGAAAGTCATCCAAGGATTTGATTCCCCTAAACACTTGTCTTGACATAGCTGATTCAAATACAGAAATATTAAACCGAACCATGGAACATGTCTTGAATTTTGTTCCCCTTTGTAACATAATGTACACTATTATAAAGCTAATCTCAGTCACTTTTAATGCACTATTATACTGCAGCTTCCCTTATTCATTATACCCAAGGCACCCAAGAAGTGGAAAAACTGTTGTTTGCTGTGTCACTAAGAGTTTGTAATTATTTCCAACTCTACTTGTGTATAAAACCTGTTAGTTTTCCATTCATTTGAAAGTCTCAGAACTGCTGTACTACTGGAATTTAAGAATATCTAAATATTAAAATCTTGGAATACAGCCTCTGATTTCAGTTGCACCATAGTTATACGCACAGATTGCTGAGGTTCATTCTCTGCTTCTTCACAGTTTGTATTGTTTATTCTTATTCATAATAAACATGTCAGTTTGAATTGCATTTTTCACTGATCTAATGCTTATGGAGGAAAATGAAATTGGACTCTATAGATTAGCCACTTCAATCAGTAAAATAAAAATCAGTGAATATTAGTATCTTTCTATATCAAGTAAGAATTAAAATTCAGAAACATTACTTTGAAATCCCAGAAAGTGCTGTAAAACTTAAATGTGCACTCAGAATAAGGAGAAACAATATAAACCTGCAGTCTCATATTGAACACTAAATTACTTTATGATCAATGCTCTCCAGGTATTTTTCTTTTATTTCTAAACCTTTTTGATATTTCAAAATAGGTTGATGAAAGTCAATGTGCCAATGTATTTCCCCAAACTGAATGAATCACTCCAAAACTCATTATTTTCTGTCGACACCCTAACTTCTTCTTCCATTTGTCATTCACACTCAGGCTGAATATTTTCCACTTATTACAATAATAATTATATAGGCAACACTCACAATTCTTAAAAATGGATATGCTGTTCATCGAGTAGAAATTATATAATGGACCCTCCCGTGCCTTATGGCTGCTATACTACTATAAAATGACATTTATAAAAGTATGGCCAGAGCAAATGAATCTTGTATTTGAGGGGTACTCCGCATTTTTTGGCAGCTATACCCCCCACCACTGCCTTAAGATTTTGCTATATGCTGTCACACGATTCCATAGATCACCCTTCAGTCTGAACTATGCTAGAGCAACAAGTGATGATCTGCTTGTGTACTTGCATGACCTAATTCAAGTTCTGGCAAGTTAAATGAAGCTTAGAGTCACTGTTTACGAAAATAAGTATGACACAAATGACATGTTTATAGTGCTTTCACCATTACTATAGCCTCAAAGATCAGTTTACATTAGAGTTGCAGACAGATGATCAGTTATACCTCGCTGAACAAAATGTTGTGGTGCATTGTAATTATTCAGTGTTTTAGAAAAACAAGTGGTTTTTTTTTGCAGCATTGTGTTTGTCACATTACATCACAGCACAAGCTGGCTTGTATGGGGCCCTTAACATGGCTATAGACAAGAAACCCAACCAGCCCCTGGGCTGACAGACAGGAACCTCAACCAATTACATTCCAGCCTAAGCTGCTGGGTGGTGTCAAAGATCAATGAGGCATCCAGGCAAGCTCCCTTTTTAAAGAAGGGCTAAAGAAATGAGCTCTCTGCTGCCACATGAGCATCAGGTGAGTGTTTTCTCTGTCTCCAGCCCGCTCCCTCTGCCTTCACAGTGTTCACTGAAGCTGTAGAGCAGAGTGCATTTACTTTGTTTTCATTAGCATCATATAAGAGATTATAATGATTTTGCCAGAGAAATTACCTTCCTGTAAAATGCTCTAATTGACTGGAAAGTCTTAAACGTTTCATTATTAGGCTGTGCTCAAAAAAACCTCCTGTACTTTTAAAAGCAGTTTACTATTAATTCAGATTTTTTAAAATTATATAATAATATATGGTAGAATGAAAAAGTATGTTAATTCCAAGTCACCTTAAGATTCACCTAAAGATAGTTAACTATGAGGCTGCAGGAATTTCTCTTTCCTGTCTCTTTTATGAATGGTAAATAGCTAAAACCATTATTTTCCTAGGAATTTAATGCCAGATGTGAATTTAGACTAGTATCTCCCTGGCTGCATTATATATTTATATTTGTGGATTCCAAATTCAGTGAGGTTTATTTCAATTTTCCTTTTTTGAGGAATAATTTATTCTTCTTTACACAAATACAGTCCTGTTAGTCTTCTTTCAGTTATATCTGTAAATGGAGTGGTATTTCACTTTGAAATTTTCATTTGGAGGGGCAAAAGTCACATGCCATGAGATGCAAACAAACAATTCCTGTGGAAGTTACAGAGTATGTCTAAACAATTACTCTCTCTTTATTAATTAGTTTCAATTCCACCTAAGAATTTAAGTTATAAAAGCAAACATGTCAGAAGTCTATATAAAACACCATTCTATTGTCATCATGAGACCTCCCTCAAGGATTTTGCAATGGTCTTGGGAGTCTGAGGTCGCTTGGTTTGTTGTGCCTACAGAAGAGGTGACTGAGGGGAGCTCTAATCGTGGTCTACAGCTTCCTCAAAGGGGAAGTGGAGGGGCAGGTACTGATCTCTCTGGTGACCAGTGCCAGGACTCTAGTGAATGACATGAAGCTCTGGTAGGGGAGTTAGGCTGGATATTAGGAAAAAGAACAGGCTTCTCATGGAAGTGGTCACAGCACCAAGATTGCCAGGAGCACTTGGACAAGGCTCTCAGGCACATGGTGTGATATTGTACTTGTGGAGTGCCCTGATGATGGTGAATCTCACTCCATGTTCTCAGAAGGTATTATTTTTTGATACTATATTATATAAAAGAATGCTATACTAAAGAATACCTAAGGGATACTTACAGAAGGCTAAAAAGATAATAATGAAAAGTCATTACTCTTTTCAGAGTCCCAACACAGCTTGGCACTGGTTAGCCAATGAGTCAAAGTAATTCACAGAAAACCAATGAAACAGCCACCTGTTGGTAAACAATCTCCAAACACATTCCAAAGGAGCAAAAGACGGGAGAAGCAAATCAGATATTTATTGTTTTCCTTTTTCTGTGAGGCTTCTCAGCTTCCCAGGAGAAAAATCCTGGGCAAAGGGATTTTTCCAGAAAATATAAAGTCCACGTTGTGATGCTTTGGATTCCCTTGTGCAGGGGCAGGCATCAGACTCAATGATTCTTCTGGGCCCCTTCCAGCTCAGGATATTCTATGATTATAATCTATGATTCTATGAATGAAATATGAGTGGAAATTTATGTATGTAAAACTCTCTGAAGAATTTTGCTGGAAGGAAAGAGTGATTCATGGCACACAGGATCTTGATGACATGCTAACCTAACTCATTAAAATGCAGTTTCATAGGACACTTTGCTCAGGTAAGGAAAAGTAGCTTAAAAAAGACAAGGCAGAACCGTACTTTAGCAAAGCATTGTATAAATCAAAGTGCAGCCTGAAACTTTAAAAAGACTGGCAAGAAGATAAAGAACAGGGTGAAGACCCCAAGATAAGAAAAAAAAAGACAAAAAGTAACCCAGGAACATTTTCTAGTGTCTCTCAGGGGTATGAGGTAGACAAAAAAAAGATAACCATCAGCTTCTGAAAGTGTGCAAAAGGCACATCCCTGAGACCATCGTATGGCTGTCAATTTACCATCCCAGAGGGTGAGAAACAGGCTCTGCAGTTGGCATCCCTTGCTCTCTGGACATACCAATTGCATATACACATCCTGGTGCTTGGGACAGAATGGCTATATTTGAAAAGTACAAGAGAGAAAGAACTGATGCCAAAGAAAAGTTGCTCTTAAATGTGGACCCCCAACGCGCTGAGTCTCTTGGGGCTTCCTAAAGAGGCTGTCCTCACACAGACCAGGTGTCTAACCCTTGCTTGGTGAATTCCTAGCCGGTCTCCAGCAGTGTCACCACTAAGGGAATACAGAGGCCAATTCAGAAAATGATTGAATAATTAGGATAATTTAAATACTGAAAGCCTGCTAGGAATGAGCAAAGGCCATGGTTATGCCTTGCATGCCAATGCTACTTAAGGTTATATAGAAACAAGAACAGAAAATTTTTGTGACTCACAGTAAGCAAACACCACTGTTTAAGCAAAAAGTCAAGCCTTAATGAGAATGGCTGAAGACATTAAAATGCCAGTCTGTCACATGGCATAGAGTGAGAACCTTACTTGATGTGTTTTAATAGCAGTCACTCTGTCAATAATCATCCTCTGTACCCTGGGAGTAATTTTACAGTTCTGACATTATGTGATTATTCAAATATAAAGTAGAATTTACACACTATTATCTCATTTGTGAGAGTCATGTAACCTGAAAGCTGAGGAAAGTGAATACAAATTTCTGGCCAGTGCTATGTAGTTCTCATCTCCTGTATGTATCTACTTTTCATATAATGCATATAATTCTCCTTTTAAGAAAAGTTTTTTTCTTCATAATACAAGATAAAGCAAATCCCTGATATTATTTCTGAATCTTTAGAACTTGTTTGTGTTCTAAATCAAGTTGNNNGTTTTTCCATCATTGGAATGACTTCATTTAAATGTTTAAACGATCATGTTTTGTGTTTCTCATGTAGTAGCTAAATGTATGTTTGTACAAATTCCTGACACATACATGTCCATAGCTGTAGAAAGTATGCAGAAAAAAATTGTTTGATTATTGGCTGGTTTCAACCGACGACAAGTGAACATGCATAAAATTACCTTTTTTTTAAATTATTCTTCATCTAATTTTGAAGAGATTTAGAACAATAAACAAAAGAGCCTGGAAAGCAGTATGTGTGTCTGCAGGGAACAGCTGTCAGGCACACATGTGTACAGCTGCTTTGGTTTTACCTTCTTTTGGGCTTAGAGTCAATGTACCAAGTTTTGGCTGTAAAAAGGTATGTGTCTTGCCTCAGTAGCTGTCTAGGAATTTTGAGTAGTTAATGAATGAAGAGAAGCAGGTTCCTCTTAGGATGGCTCATCTCAGCTGATACCTTTTTGGAATGAGATGAATCACATCCCTTCTTCCACTTATGGTTAGAAAAAGAGCCCTTAATATAAGGTGAGGTTAGATATTTACTTTTCAGACACCTAAAAATATGTGTATTGATCCCTCCTTTGTCATTTAAAGTGATAAATCTGTCCTAGAAAATGAAAGGGACTTTTTTTCTCAGTTTAGCAAACTGACAGCTGTACCTTATCAATGAGAAGAACGAACTGAAAGATAGTGAACCTCAGGTGAAGAGAGTTAATGGGGCACCATCAGAGACTGAGCTGTTAGTTCTGCTTCTGCTACAACCTGCCAGGTGAGCAGCACAAAACTAGTATCTTTAGTTCCTTTATGTGTTAAAAGGCACAGTGAAAAGATAATCTTATTGTACATTAACTTTGAGATGTTCAAGTGACAAGTGCTGTTAGTAAAGCTAAGTGCATCAGAAATCTCACAATAGAATTGTAGGAGGTAGTACTTGTGAAGTATTAAGGGCTGGATATTAACTCTCCAACTTTTGCATCCCTATAACTGATTCATAAAGGAATTTTGTGGTACCTGTTAGGCTTATTCAACCCTAAGAAGTAGAGGTTCCATATGTGCTAAAAAAATGAGAGACACTAATGATTACCTGTTAGAACTAACTGTCATTTTAACAGGAAATTGAAAAACTGCAGGATTTCAGTTCTCAGTAATTACTTGTTCTTCAGAGTTTAGTGATAAATGTAGGCACAAAGCTCATTTTTAGGAACACCTGATTAGCAACATTAATGATAGTCTAATTTTGGTGCTGCTTTCAGAGCAAAAAAAGTTCCCTCATGATCCTAAGGCTGCTCAGCTCAGGCAAGACCAAAGATCCCAAAGTAGCCTTTCCTGGAAGCTCAAGCCATGTCTTGCTCAATCTGAGTTAGGAACTAAGAATCAAAACAAAATCTGATTTGGTTAAATGTGGTTTGTGAGTAGTTTTTATGAGTAGAATCAGAGAGATCTAACCAATCTAGGTATGAAAACATCTGCATGATCATATTTAAGAGTGCCGTTCAACTGGCTGCTCTGGTTTTGATGTGATAGAGTGATTTCTTCCCACCTCACTGCAGAGGAGTGAGAGAAAGGCTGCACATGGTGTAGCTGCCTGCTAGGGTAAAACCACACTTATAGAACTGCAACAGGAATTAGAGGAAGGAAAGTAAGCCCCTGTAATGACTGTCATACATTTCATTGAGAATGGTTCATGATACACAAGCAAAATAATCTTAAAAATAATAATATAAAATATTTACATTTCAAATTAAATAATTTAAAATAATTAATATTCTTCTCAATTCCTTAGAATGTAATTCTGTTGGTGTTTATACACTTCAACATACTTGTTACTGTTAGCTGAATTTTTTAATTAATATCTCTTTATACAAATTTGATCTGCAGTACTTGATCAAAGAAATAGCATTATTCTAACAAAAAGGTTCATTGTAATAAATGTAAAATTCACGCGTGACAAAAGAGCATTGCAAGTAAATGATGCAGGATTATGCCCATAGTTTTGTCATTCTCTGTAAGGTTCTTTAAAAGAAATTTGAATGCACAATTGCTGAAGCTATTCTGTACATACAAGATTGGATGGTAATTATCTGGCAGCTATATACCTAATCAACTTCTATGAATACTCACACGCATACTGATTACCAGCAGCTGCTATTTTTTCTCATTATCTGCACTAAAACAAATGATCTCTTACCAGCCAGTCCCTGTGTATTTATGTGTTTCTTATGATAACAATTAATGTACTGAATTCACCATGTAAGCACCCAGAAGGCAAGCAAAACAAACTTATGATACCACATTCCTCGACTGATAGCTACAGTTGTAGAAATTAAATTTGTGCCGCTCCAGGGAAAGCAGTTTCCTTGTGGGAGAAGTCTCTGTTACCCCAAGCATGACAGCAAACACAAGAGTGCCCTGCAAGGCCCTGCTTGCAGCTGATGACCACCCAAAGGAGGACAGGGCTGGTAGTTCAGGGCTCACTTTCAAGCCTCCTAAAGGCACGTAGAAGCTTTTCTGCTGAAGCAACAGCATCAAAACTCCTGAGGAATAAAACTGCCTACGAGATGTGGTTTATGGTTTTGAGATGGCTCTAAAAGATGAGAATTGGGCTTGGTGGAACTGTGGTGAGTACAGGTGGGAAAGGTGCTGGAAAGAGCACCTGGAAAGAGGTGTCCCCAGCCTGAGTGCTCTGTGACAGTGGTGTGGTGCAGGTACTCGACCAGCTGCTCCTGCTACCGCACAGCAACCAGAAACTGCTGCCCAAACAGTCAACACCTTGTCCTGTTACAGGAGCAATAAACCTTTCTACTTTGATGCTTTCATAGTCTCCACTTAGCAACTACAATCTAGCCCTAAGACAAACTGTCCCTATTTCTTCAAACTTGTTTTAATTACCTATCAAAACCACATTTAAACACTGAACTGAACTGTTACCAAATTCCCAGCATGGCATCCTCACATTAACTTTACTGGGTATTGCAGCAGCTTATTCTCCTTCAAATATATGCTCAAGTGAGATATCGAGCATTATTTTTTAAACTGCCAAACATAAATGTTAAACTGGCATTTCATCTGTAGACTCAAGCTCAAACGTATTTTATGGGTCAACAAGGACAAAGGAGTTTGATCACTTCACTGCTTAATCTTTTAAGACTTCTTTCATTTCACCAAAGCTATTGAACATGTCTGAGTCTTTTTCCCATGCGCCAAATATTAAAATTATTATTGTCAAGCAGTGTACAAGAGTAAAACAACCATTTCTGTATTTTTCATGTCAAACGTTAAATATTCTTTTCCAGGCAAAAGGAGGAAAAATAGCTGCTATAATTAACAGAATAAAAATTACATATTTTCTTTATTTTAAAGAAAATTTAAGTAAAAGGAGCCTCCACTCAAAGCTGAGCAACTTCATATGTTAAATATTGGGAAGCAGTTATGCAACAATAGGTAAAAGTAAGGCAAAAATAAATGTGAGAAGTAAAAAAAAGCCAACTGAAACTGCAAATCCCCCAAACACACTGAATACAATAAAAGAGTGAGTCACAAATGAGATTGTATCCTTTAGAGACAAAAGTCTTCGAGCAATTTTTCTTTTGTGAAAAGTATCCAAGGATTTGTTAAATTGCTATGAACTCATCCCTTTTCAAAGGCATTTCTTTATCTTCACCACAACTAATAATTACTTTCTCTTAAAGTAACAAAACAGATTAATCTAATTTGATTTTTTAATAGATTTAAATAAATACTGTATTGAATTATTGAATTATAATGTCATAGAATGCTTTAGGTTGGAAGAGACCATTAAGATAACATAGTTCCCAACCCCCTGCCATGGGCAGGGACACCTTCCACTAGGCCAGGTTGCTCAAAGCCCCATCCAAACTGACCTTGATATATATACAATACATTTTAAAGAAAATAATAAAAGTCCAGTCCCTTTTTCCCTGTTCATTCCAGTGAATGGAAGCAATAGAAATATAATTTCCAATCTTTTTCCTTCTTTGCTTGGAGGCCTTCAGGAACACTCCTAATTCTACTGTATCTTTCTTCACAGGCATATGAGAATAACCAAACCCATAGTGAATCCTGAATATCTGTAAATGTAAACTGCAGATGGAAAACTGGTTTCATTGAGATGCATCTCTTCAAAGCATGTAGTTTTACAAATTTGAATTCATCAGACTGACCATGACTTTACTTGTACCACTGAATTCAGTGACAGCTGAGCACAAAGTATGATGTTCAAATTGCAATTCCAATACTAATGCTCACATTCCAGCTAGGGATGATGCTACTGGGAGGGCAGGCTCAAACAAGCAAGAGGAGATATTGCATCTTGCAGCATATATAAACATAATACATCTATTCAGACATCAAAGATATGTTGAATTTATCGTATCTGGTGGCTCATAGGATAAAAGAGATATACTCTTATGTTTTCTTACCTGTTTTGCTTCCTGAAGAACATGACATGCAAACAGGTTATCCCTAACAGCTTTTTCAAGAATAACAATTGTTTGCAGTATTACTCATTATGGCAGTCATTTTAATAGTCCATAGTCCAACTAATTTTTGCTAATATACTCTGCAAGTGTACAAGTGATATAAACCTCTTGGGCTAAATATTTTGTTGACGTAGTCATGATTTCTACTGAAAGAGATAGCAATGTCCATGCAGCTGTAGCAGTAAACTTGCTTAAGGATGGTGTAGAATAATTTATGTGGCTGACAGAATAGCTAGTTTAATTTCACCCATAAACAGATCAGAACACTTAGGTGCAGTAATTTAGTTTTATGTGTTGCTATATTGCTGCAATTGAGGAAGCTGTGAGATGACCCCAGTTCATAAATTTGAAGCCAGCAAATACAGAAATCTTTGTGTTACCCATGGGGCTTATTACATCTTCACCTGTAAAAAATGCATATTTCATCTGAAGATATGTGATTAAAGATGCTGAATGAGAAATTCTTCATCTGAAGCATTAACAAATAGAAGGAGATCCCTTTTTACATGCCTTGCAAAAGAATTCCTGTAAAACAGATTCAGAATTTGGGAGCTGGGGGCTGTCCATTAGGTGGCACCAAATTTTTTCATATCTATTAAAAGTGTAGGCAACAGAGAAGTGTTTATCTGCTGTAGCTGTCAGGTGTTCTCCTAGCTAGTCTCCATTCAGAGACAGAACCTCTGAGGCAGCATTGCAGCCCATCCATGTGCACCATTGAAGGGTATTCATCCAGATAGAGCAGTGTGTGCTTCATGCTCATCTGCAGTAAAGCTGTTTTTATCATATCTACCAGTCTGCCTGCATCATATTCAACAAGGATCACTGGCATGCTTGAAGGTATTTTCAGTTCCTTCTTTGGATCTTCACTCCTTCCAAAACAGTGGGAAGTGTTTTTCTTGTATCATGTTCTCTACAGCTATTGAATCAGAAGAAAGCCCCTGTTTTGTAACTAATCAGTCAGCTTCTACTGTGTGAATTGCAGAGGTATTACTATCACTGAGATAGGCTGATACTTCTAAGAATACTGCAGTGGTGTGAATAGGATGATGAAAGATTTATCTTTTCTTTCTTTAGTACTGTCTAAGATTAAAACTGTTTCTGCCTCCCCATTAGCACCAGTCATGAAAGTACTTTCCTAGAATTTTGATTCGTTTTATCCTCTCTTTCACACACTCAGGAACTCTCAGTTCTTTCTGTTCAGTGTCTTCAGACCCATCTGAAAAGTATAATCAGTTAATGTAATACATAACTTTGCTTTAGTTAGACATAAGTCAATGCTTATTTCTACTTAGCCAGTTCCAAAGCTGTCTGTATGAGCAGAAAATGTATGAATTATATGGATTGATTCCACTTCACCCACACTATGACAGAACTCATTTAGCAAGTGTAGAGCTCACACCATGATGAGCGTTGCCTGGAATGACTCATTTCCTTTCACTGTCATCTTAAAGGTTAATTTCATGGGGGGCTGTTCAGCACATTATCTAGTAATTAGGAAATAATGAAACCCTCTGTTCATTGGGGTGACTGGTCAGCGTCTGCAAATGGCCCTGTCATTGCACTTGGGCAGGTAAATGGCACTCATCTTACCCAAGAAAATAGATTCTATTATTGAACATACATCATGAATATAAATTATGAGCATGGGAGTTTGTTTTTCACCACACTGCTTTTCTCTGGTTTTACCTTTCATTTCCTCTAAACAGATCATGCTAATGCCCATTTTCTCTCCTTCCTGCTCTTTTTCACCTTTTTCCTGCCCATAAAGTACAGCCTCATCTTCCAACACAGGCCTGTCCCATATTTATTGTGCATTTTGCACTGCAGTCTGACTGCACATGAGCAGTATACAGTTCACAGGCCTGGGTTGAAGCAATTTGGGTGCTGCTGTGCAAAACAGCAGCTGTTAGCAGTCTTCTGGCTCTGATGAGAAGTGCTGAGAAAGAGGAATTGTCTCTGAATGTTGAAGCCTCATGGAACAGAGCTTGTGGGCGGTACCAAAACTAGCACTGCTTCTCTGGGTATCTTTAAAGGCTGTTCCAGACATGCTTCCTCCTGATGTGAGTTGTTTTGGAATGGAAAGTTTAGCACATGAACATGCAAAAAGACTGCAAATATTTTCCCAGTGTCTTTAATTTGAGTTTCATTTAGTAGATGTGTAGCACTGTGTCTCTACTCTGTCCTTACTGGTATCTTAGCAATAAATTTATGAAAAGGAGAGAAAAGCAAATCAAGCTGACAGAAAATCCTTCACTCTTCTGAAGACTAAGGAACCACTCTAGTACAAGCACGACTACAGGATGGTTGTTCTTTATCATCAAATTACCTGTATCATCTTGAAGGCCTTATGGACTTTTTAAGATTTAATACTTCTTGGTTATTAACATGCCCTTTTGGTTTGGCAGCAATGAGTCTCCAGGGAAAGGTCCCTTACAGTCAAAATGCATAGGTATGTGCATAATATTACATAGGTAAGTGAATCTTCAGTGGAATTCTTCTTGGCATTCAGAAGTAGACATAGAGCTGCAGCCTCATTATTCTGTATCTTTCTACAAACGTCACTAAAATTGCAAATACTCTTTGCTTCCATTGTATCAGAAGGCAGACACTTTTCTCCCATCTCCTCCATGTGAAGCCTTACTATTACTCAAAAAATCCAATTTAAGATCTTAATGAAAATATAGAGTTCTTCTACACATTTTATTTTGGACTGACAGTGCTGACTTCCAAAGAGAAGAAATTTTAACATGTTATAAACATAGGAATAAGTTACTTACTAGACATAAAAGGTTTGTGACATAGCAGTACACTAATGAACAATCCCTTTTGTTAAAGTCAATGTAATATACCAAAAAAAAAAAAAAACAGTTGGAATGAGGATCACAGTGCTATGACTGGAGCATTTCGTGGTTCCATTGGAAATAATTATTAAGAAAGCTCCTTTTTTTCATAACTACATGGTTTGGGGAATAACAGAAATGTGTGCAATAATGCCAGGGGAAAATGTACATGTGATCAAGAAAAGGTAACTATGTTGCACTTCTGTATAATATTAAGACATAAAAGTACGGTTCCCAGAAAGTACCTGAATTACCACACCAAATAATCACTTAGGCCTTATAATTTGGAAGATGGACTAGTTGAAAATCAGAAAGCAAGATCCAAGTAAAAACAAAATTGTCCCAACCACTTGTTTTTAATGAAATTCAATAGTAAGCACCATTTCAGACCCAGCTCTCCTTAGAAGCAGAAGTATCTGAGCAACTCAACATCATCTGTGTTGGGGAAGGACCAGAACTGAGGTTTCTTGCTCCCTTGGCAGGTTCTGAGCCACTGCGTTTCCACATAAAAGCAGTCAGGATCAGCTGCATCATATATTTCTGATGAATTGGAAATATTCTACATGTTTCTAATGCATTGTGAACCACTTCACAGATGCTGTGTCCTTCCAGAGACTTAAACAGAGCTCAGACCCTGGAGAACAGAGTTCCTACCTGCCCATGTCTGCCAGACACCACGGTTGGCTGTCTGAAATCTCTTTGCCTTCAAGTGTTTTACATTTTATATTTTAGTTTGATTCTGTGAAGGAACATGTCAGTACCTGCTGACCTAAAAATGCTCACTCCACCACATATCATTCATGAAATCTGATCTCCAATATGCAGAGGAAATAACTATACTATAAGATTATTGTCATCTTACTGATTTGAATGAAACTGTCTGCAAATCCTTGCATTTTAGACCCCCCACAACCACCCCAATAATGACTAATTCAGTTTTTCCAGAAGTGATAATATTTAAGTATCTTAAAAAATATTTGAAAAGTTGCCTAGAACATATTAATGTATCTTAATTATTAAGGTATTAATGTGTTAAGATAATTTCATAAATTTTCAAATGGACCATAAAATCCAAAGATCTTGATAGAATTCCATTTGCTGTATTTAGAGAGATATCAAAATATTCTTTATCTGTTTTGTATCTGAATGATTCCATGACAATCAAGGAGAAGTAATATATACGCCAACGAGTTTTGGCTCAAACACTGTAAGGTCTGTACAGGAAAAAAACCCATAACACATCTTCCCAATTTTCAAGCAATATTTCAGGCAACAAGTTATTATGTTTTTTTAATTAGAAACAGTTCAAACAGGTCTGTTATCAGTTACTTTTACCAAGTTTTAAAGGACTTCCCAAAATTTTTGATTCTTTAATAGATTTCTTTTTTTTCCCCAAAAGTTTGCTTGGTTGTGTTTTTGTTTGTTTGTTTGTTGGAAATTTTTTTTTTTTTGGTTGGAATTTGGAGCAAAGATAGTGATTTAAGGCTCAATTTCTGCTTGATGAAATGTTTTCAAGCTTCAGTCATTAATAAATTAGATAATTTGCAATTCAATTACTTCAATTTCAGTTGAATTATGAGTTGCATTTTTACAGTACAATTACAGTTAATGTAGCTTTTTTTTCAGACTTTTTATACAGAAACATGAACTCATATTTACCTAATTTTACATGGTAGTCCTCAAACATCAAAATTGTAAACGTGGCTAAAGACTAATCATTTTTAATCAGCATTTTTCTCTGTTTAATGTCAAATTAAACAATCACCTGTTTATTGTTTCTCAAAGAAACATGAATATTCCCAGTCACACCTTATGTATGATCTAATGAGGTTTTTGGAATAGAACATACTTCAAAAAATTTTAAATAAAGTCCTTGTGCAATTTTTGAGAGTGCTCATAGTGGTTTTCTTTCTTTAAGCTGACAACTAAAGCTTTTTCTGTCTTATTTTACATCATATTTCTATGTTGTAATGTACTATATTTCAAAACTATTTGCAGAAAATTGTTGTTTTGTTCTTTGAGTTCCTTTACCCTTTGAATTGAATAAGAAAATCAGGGTGTCAGATGAGATTAGGTCAGAGCAAAGTACAGTGCAGTTCAGCATCTCCTTTGAAAACAGTCATACCAGATGCTTCAGGAGTTCTTTATAAAACCCTGGAAATCTGAAATAATTTAATTACACAACTATATTTTTTATCTAACTACCTCAAGAGATTGGTTGATTTAATTTAAGTAATTTAGGAAATACTTTGTTTACCTCTAATTCCTTTTTCTTTTTTTACCTAATACTTAGGGAAAACAGAGGCTTTATGTGCCCATGTCGCTTTTTAAACCACTGCAGTGAAGCTCTGTGACAAACCATTCCAAATTGGTGTCCAAGCCATCTAAAAGACAGATAATGTTTTACTGTGAGAAATCCACTTCCACCAGTTCATCTTTTTTAAGATTAAATGATTAAAAATTCTTCATAATGATTCTTATGGTCTTGGAAGAATTTGCACACACCTACCTGGAAAGTACTTTGAAATAACAAGGAACTGAAAAGAATCTGCTTGCTGCAGTACCCAGTTTCACAGGCAGAAAAATGCACTCTCTGTAATCCTGTTTGCTGCTGAGAACTGTGGTTTGCAATCCACAGCCCCTGAGAGTCACTGACAGGGGCTGTCTGTCCACCTGAATTTCAGCAGAACAAGCCCTGAGTGGGGACAATTCACCTTGGGCCCTGAATCTTTGCTATGTTTTACATCAGTATAGCATTCCACAGAGTGGCCAGGCTGGCCTAATATTCCTTGAGATGCAGATTTCAGGAATGGGATTGAAGGTTAAAATTGCTACATGTAAACACAAAATGTTTTAATACACTTTTTGTAATCCAGTGGCAGGAAATTCTCCATGATGACATAGCTTTATTTAACTTGTAGTTAAAGATGACCCTCACTTTGATTTCACTAGATTTTTTTTTACTACAATCACATCAAACTGCTAGTCTGCAAGTTTGAGCCCACAGTAATCTGCACAATAGGAAATGGAATTAGAGTATTTTTAGCTTCCCAGTTCACTGGGAAGTCACTATCAAACAACACAGTTTAGCAGTTATGCCAAAGGATTTTTCACACTGTAGTAAGATGTTTTTTCTGGAATGCCCATGTATGTGAGCCCAAACAGATCTTGTCCCTTACAAACATCAGATGAAAATGTCCTCATTTTGTCTTATGAGATGTGGCCCAGCATGCCTAAGGTAAGCCTATGGAGTCTGATTTTTAGGTTGTTAGTAAGAGAGTTCACCTAAAAGAAATACCTAAGCTCCCTGCATAGTGAATGGAGATGGGAGGGTGTGTTTGATAACTGCCACTGGTAGAACAAATTGGCCTCAGTTTAGGCTCTGAAGGATTTACATTTGCCTGATTTCTTTGTAAATCTGCTGCACAGAAGCTGGTCCTTGAAAAAAGAAGACAAGAACCAGAGGCACATATCTTTGATGCTCCAAGCTGAAACAAGTCCCTATCAGCAGTCTCAGCAAGCAGCTAGGCAAAGGGGCAGGCACAGTGGTGTTATGTCTCTGCTTGTGTTATTTGCTGTCAGGTATAACATGATCTAGAGGATGTCTAGCTTAACAATCCCAGACAGACTGCCTGGGTTTGATTAAAGGTGCAGATTTTTCCCTGAATATCTTGGAAGCAGTAACTAAACCCATCTTCTCTCCAGCATTGCCCAAACCAGAAAAACCACAGACCTCTTGCCACCTCTGCCAGTGTGTATTGGGAGTACTGACACAGGAAGTACACCTGCATCTTCTGAGGAAAACACATCCACTTGATTTTAATACAGTATCTTAAAAATAGTGAAAGAAGAAATTAACTCTTCTATGGAAACAAATGAGCCTTAAAAGTACTCACAGAGTCAGAATATAGCAGAAGCAGAGTAAGTATTCAAGGTTAAGACAGGAAGACTGGGACCACCTGGATGGGTAGTATCTGTCAATGTCAGAGGAAGAACCACAAAGCACCTGTGATGTGTGGCATCCCAGAGGACAGCAGAAAGTTTCATGGTGCCAGCAGGAGCCAAGAAAGCTTTGTGGGCAGCCTGATGACAATGCTACCTGCTGCTCTACCTGCTGTGTGTAGAGAAACAGGGCTTCAGGCACATTCTCTGGAAGCATAGAAGCTTCTTTCCAAGAAGTGGATATTCTTTCTAACAGGAACTGTTCATCAAGATCCTGAAAAATAACTGCTGCCAAAAGCTGTGCATCTGAAAATTACTAACTGCATAGCTCCACATAAGTACTTTACAATAGCTAGTAGTAGTTTCTAATACAATCTTGGTGGAGTGTTATTGAAAGCTAGTTATGTAGTGAGACCAATGACATTTACCAGTGACCATCCACAATTTGTATTTAAACCATCTGATGAGTGTTTTTCTTGAGACCTTTGTGATGGTTTTTCATTTCATTAGCTCTGGAATATCTAGTGACTGTATTTGCCTCTTCCCTCTGATTGAATTATCCAGTTATTTTTCTTGTTTCCATAAATCAGACATATCTATTTAAGACTTAACCCCTCCCCCCCCAGCCATAGGGATGTTTTGATAATATTATTTCTTTGTTATTTGAAGTCCAAGTTCCTCGAGCAATTTGTATAATATGCCTTTTCTAGCAAAATTTATTTTCATCAATAATTATTTGTTCAAATTATTTTCAGAGTTTTTGATCATAAAGGAGGTATAAACTATAGTAGTTTATATGGTACATAGCAAGACTACATGCAGAAGTGAAAAAATTTGTAGCTGGCATTATGCAAGGGGCTGTATTTTTACTGGTCATTATATGTTTCCATTTAATGCTTCTTTTCCATAGCTTTACAAAATTTATAAGTACATCTTAAGTTTTGGATTCTGCTTTAGCTTAAATAAAGAAAAGATCATAAAAGCTCAGTCCTTACAGCTGCTCAAGTACTTCCTAGATTCAAATTACTCTCTAAAATCTCTTTTAAGTGCTGTTTTCTGTTGCAGAAAAATTAAGTATACAGCAATTACATTCTGAGCAGAAAGATTACAAACTCATATTACCTGTTTTATCTCATTGAAATTATTTTAAGTATACAAGATGTTTTCTAATCAAGGATCCTTGTAAAACCTCAGCTATATCATTCTGACACCATAAGATTAAACTAAAATACCTTAAACTACATGTTCTATGTTTTCTAAAGCAGGGAAAAGTGCTATTTTCTGAGTGTGCTTCAACCACCACAAAAGAGATTTAGTAAATTTAGTTGTGCACAGTGTAACCAGCTCTTAATAAATTTCCAAGTCAATTGTTTATACTGCAATTATTTCTACTTTCACTTCTTTCTGTAAGTGCCACCCAAGTACTGAAAAAATTCTCATTCCTTCTGATAATTCTCATTTCTTTCTCATATCTTAGCAAAAGGCCAAACAAAATTTTCAGAACAGCTCAACTCCCCCCATACTAAAAATGGAACTGAGACCACTGTCAGTGGGACAGCATAGGGAACAGCTAAACCAGCGTGATGAAGACTTCTGCCTTTCTTTTTTTCATTCTAGCAGATATTAGGTAAATTCCAGCATGTTAAGTGATACACTTTGGCAGAATGTCCTTTCTACTAACCTAATTTCCTTTAAAAAATTAATTTAAAAATATTTAAAGGCATTTTTTATATATTGAATGTCCATTTCCATGCTTAATAAGAAAAATCCTATACCTCTGATTGTTACCTATGAAAAAGGTAACAAGGCAGAACAGAATACATGGATGAGAGGAGCGCAACTACGTAAGTTATGATTTACAGCTGAGGGAGCTTACAACCAAACAGTGGCACTGCCTGTTATTGGATTGGATAGGTTGGATATTAGGAAAAAGTTTTTTACTGAAAGAGTGACTGAAATAGCCTGCCCAGGGAGGTGGTGGAGTCACCATCCCTGGATGTGTTTAAAAAAGACTGGATGTGTCACTGGGTGCCTTGGTTTAGTGGAGGGGTTGGGCATGGGTTGGACTCAATGATCTTGAAGATCTCTTCTAACCAAGTGATTCTGTGATTTATTTTGTGCACATTATCTTTGACAAAGCCAGTTTCTGCTGGGACAGAGAAACCTGAGCCTGTAGGCCAGGGGGTATGTTGAGAGCAAGCTCTCTTCTCTTCTGACCCAGCAGAATAAGCATGGACAGCAAAATAGATCACGAAGACTAACACTCAGAGAACAGGGTAAAGTTATTACTTTTTTTCCCAATGCAGTAATAAATTTAGGCAATCAAACGGCAAAATGGAAGTGCGGGATGGAAAGATTATTATTGTTCATTTAAGACTTTTTCCAGTTTTTTGAGAATTATTCCTTCCCTTCTTGTGTTCCTTTTAATTTCGTTTCATCATTTTCCAGCTTTCTCGTGCTATCTACTTTTTGCCAGAAGTGTAATTATCAGAGGGACTCAAGAATGGATGCTGGCTCTTCACTATCTTTGCTTCATGGTAACTGTAAAATCTCTTTTCACTGTGATGCTCCAATCAATGTTTCCAATTTTAGCTGTCTAAACAGCAAGCAGTGCTCACTACAGTATTTTAAAACTCAGGAAGACCTGGTTTCTATTGCACTTCCCACCAATAAATGACCAGCCAGTGACCGATAAAAGATCAGCCAGAGTTACACGTGTGTTCATCTATAACTCAGGGATAAGAGGGAAGTTTGACAAGGGTAGAGAGAAGAATAGTGACTTACTGCTTCTGTTCTGGTTTTCCAGCTATTTAGGTGCCCATGACCATTCCAGTCACACTGCATTTTCCAAGCAGCATGCAAAGCACGTCTGCAATACGACATGAGACAGCTTTGATAAGATGGACAGCCATTACACCTGTACTGCCTTTGCAAAAGACCTTCTGAAACAGTCTGGCCTTGCTTTTCAGCACTTGATGTTATCCAAAATAGCCCAAAAATGTATCAAAGAACTTGTAGAAAATATGTTAATATTTTCTTTATAATCCTTTCATGGACTGGTCAGTAAAAAATCCAGTTCCATCCCACTGTCATTCTGAGAAGACTTGAAAGAAATCATGTATTTCCAATGCCAGTAAATAACAAGCTTTAAGATGACAAGGAACTAAAAACTTGAAAAGCTATGACTGAAAATTTATGATCTGAAAACACATGAAGGGACACATTCCCAGGGCATGGCTGAAGTGAAACAGGTTCTGGAACTTATGTAGTTGGCACTTTAAACTGGAGGAGTGAGAAAACTACCTGTATTCAAAGATGTCTTCGCCCAGAATTCAGGAAAATCTTTAAAGATTAAGCAATAATTCTAATATTCCAATAGCCTCTACCCAATATTGATTATGGCCAGATTCTTATCTTATGTATACTAGACAACCAAAGTACAGATAATTATCTCCCCACATTGGCCATATCCTCTCTAGTTTGTTCATTAGTCTTGTTTACATTCTCCTCAGAGGAAGAACTGTAGATAGTATAAATACTCTTTTTCTCCACTTAATGCAGACTACTTTATGCATGAGGGATTGCTTAAACACCATGAACACGTTGGCTGTCTTTCAGCTTCTATGTGCAGCCTTCCCCAGATTCAAAATTGCTACCAAGGGCTCTCATATTTCTTAGTTTCTCACATTTCACTCTCATTTCTGGGTGGTCAGTTGATTAGTATTTTGTAGTAGATTTTTACCTAACAATGCAGCTGCTCTCTTTATCATCATATATAAGTCCTTATGTCTTTTTAATAATTTTCCTTTTGATTAACTGCCTGTTCTGGAAATAATAAAGAGCTGTGCTAACCGTACTTGAACACATATAGAAAAGAGTCCCACTGAACCCTGACTTTTTCTTCTCTGCCTTTGAAGACTCTCTCAGTATACATTCTTCCATTATGAAGCCTGATGCTTGAAGTGAACTAGGTCAGAAACCAAAGTCCACACCATGGCTGGGAGCTGTAGAGCATTCTGGTTAAGGCAGGCTTCTGACAGGTCTTCCTGGGTCTGCCTTCTTCTTCCATGATCTGAAAGTGGGGAGCTAGGCTACTCTCTGATGGAGGTTATCCAAATAGCTCTTTTCTTCTTTCCCCTATCGTATTTTGCTTTGGGTGGAAATCACTTCCCACTGGTCTAGATGTGTCCCTCTTTTGCCAGGAACAGCATGGTTTTTGGTACTCCCTGTTCTCATATGGCAGTTTGGTGAGGAAAGTTGCTTGGTGACAAGCAGTGAACATCTCCTCTCTACTGGCTCCAGATTTGTGAGAAAGTATTCTTGTTGACACTGTGGCTATGGGTCTGTGGATCTGAGAGGTCATAAGCTGTGCCACCCCATCAAAGTCCAAAGGAAGGCTCTAAGTCTCAGTTTGAGGAATGATTCTAGTGTTATTTGACCCCATATTAGGGCATTAGAGAGTGAGCTCTGTATCAAAAGTCTTCTCACGGAAGAAAATTGTGACAGTTGAATGTATAAGAATATGTACAACTTTATAATTGAGGGGAAAAGAAACATGAATAAATATGGATGAGAGGAAATAGGGAGACCTCAATTTCATTTCCTGAAGGCTTCTTAAAGTTCTGAGTTTGCAGTTTTCTGAAGATGAAAGAGATCTCTGGCGTTCCCAAAGACCCACTCATTTAAAATACTTTCCTGAGGGGAACCAGCCAGTGGTCTGGGAAGCTTTCAGCACAACTAAAGGCAAGCAATGCATTTAGAAAAGCTGACCATATCTTTCTTAGCAGGTGAGTAAAAGTCGAAAAGGTGCTGAGTACATTTAAGAACATATCCTCAATATTTCGAGTTTGATGCTGAGGACATTGGATGTGCTTTTACCTACTCTTGAAGGCAGGTGGCTCTGACAGGACCCTCACAGTGTTTTCATGAGCAATGTTTCCTGCATCCTGAGAAGAGTAATTATTAATTTAGATCAAAACAAGTGCTAAAGGATTGGACTGAGGGGAGGGCACCATTAACTAAGATCACATCTAAGATGGAACTCTCCAACAGCAGTGCAGTTTCTCTGCCCTGACCTACTTAACATCTTGAACTGGTCTCATTATCTTTCAGTATCTTATGTCTATCAGGTAGTTTTTCTTTCAGGAAGTTCTATTTCAGTATTTTTCATAACAAGAGTTTTTGTCTTCACTATATATGATTTTCCTGTTTTTAAGCTTGGGATGATATAATTTAAATGATCCATACATATTAAAAATAGACATGCACACATAAAGGCTTAGGACAGGTAAACAGAAGTCTGACTAGTGCTGCTGAGTGAGTAGAAGCAAAGGCAGTAAGATCACCACAAATCAAGTTCACCATAAGTTTTTTACAGTGCTAGTTTACCAAAATTTCTAGAAGACTGGAAAGTCAGGGAATATATTCATCCCAGTGAACATCAGATGACGTAACCATTGCAACACAGCTTGTCTGGCTGATTGAAACCCTGGAATAAAGACCCCTGTTGTTCATCAGTTCCCAGGCTCCCCACTCAGCCTATTGAAATGGTCCAGTCAGAAAACTGAGGAGTGCTGAGGGCATCCAACAAATTTGTGTGAGTAGGTAACACACATAAACATTTCATTTCTGCTCTTTACTCCATGTTCTGTTTCTGAAAAATGCTGGCTGAAATGCCACTCATTCAGTGGATTCACCAGGGGGAATAGAACTGAACTCTTTCTGTCAACACGAGGGGGAGCACAGACACATCTATCAAATTGACACAGTCCTTGCACTTGATGAGCTCGGTGGAATGAGTCTTCCACCTCCAGTTTTTGTTACGCCAATGAGTGATGAATCAGAGATATTTTTGACATTTGAAAGCAATTCAAGGTGAGAAAACCGAGAAGAGTGGTATTTGCCAGTCAGAACTATAAATAAACTTTTCAGCACTAAGACTCCTCCAAAGCTTTTTAAAATAGGCTAAAATTTTATGTTATTCCCTAAGGATAGGAATGCTATCTCTGTGTCGTTTATTTATGTGCAGTCATATAGAGAGCAGGTAGGAGTTTGTCTTCCTTCATAACCACAATAAATCCATCCTTGTTTCTTATGCTATTGGTAGGATTTTCAGACTTGACCCAGTGTTTTTAGAATTAGAGGAATTAATTAAGTTGATAGGATTTTTCAGAGTGATTCATGTTCTTAGAAAGGCTAATGAGTCAAGATACTAACTTGTAGTGACATTAGTATATGTTTACTTGATGACTGTTTATACTCTAACTTGTAGTCACACAGCATTTAATCAGGAAAAGTGACTCATGATTACTGAAAAAAAAAAGTAATGCATTTACAGATAATGACATACAAAGTTTTCCTTATTTTTTCTCTCTGTGATGTGAGAGACAGCAAATAGCTTGAAAAAGGAAAGAAGGCCAGCTTCTATTTTCAGAGGTGTTGGTAAGATTAGCAGTCTGGCTGGATTTTCACAGATCACTATGGGAATGATTGAAGACCTCAGTGGGTTTTAGTGGAAATATCAGTCTTCTGAGGGGTAGAGGGCCCCAGCAATATTTCCATTAAGACAACCACAACTCACAGTGAAGTAGAAAATATTCTTTGTTGATCCCTGATAGCCATCTAAAATAACATAAAAAAGTAAACTAGATATAAAGGCAAGACCTAAAGGTAAATGACAATGAGAGGAGATATTTGTCTTGTATGTCAAAGTGCATTCTGCAGGAAGCATTTTTTTCTCTCTGAGAGAACATTTAACACATCAATACTGAAAAATATTCTGAGACGTTGTGTGGACAAATTCTACAGATGAAATATAGGAATTTTGATGGAGTTGATTTATGCTAATTTATCCAAGTCTAGGATACTTTTATAAAGGTTGGATCAGAAACATGACTGAACATGTGATAGAAGAATGAAACAAAGGAATTAATATTTTACTGTCATATTCATCTTCATGTAAAATAGGAATAAACCTATTTGAAGGAATAAACCTTCAAAATATATTATGTGAACAGATTAAAATTAAATTTCTATGTCAGATTTCTCCTGTAGTTACTGTAAATCCGAGATGTCCTTGATCACTGCTGAAATGAACCAAATATGGTGAGTAAAGAACTGTTTTAAACTTCAATTTCCAGAAAATTTCCTGGCAAAATAAACCAAAAGACTACAGATAATTCCAATCTGTTACTGCTCATTCTCTTTCTTGGCATGTCCAGTCTTGGGGAAATGTTGAATAACCACATTTTCCTCTTTACTTGCTTGGTACTGAAACAAAGCATGCGTAATCTAGCACAGTTATGAAAGACCTACTTATTTGTACAGAGGGAGCCAAAACAAATACTTGCTTCAAAACACACAAAATTAAGGTCAATCCTTTCATCATTCATGCACAAAAAATAACACTATTCTATCATTTGATGAGTGAGATACTACCCATTAAAAATTAATATCAGAATCAAATGTATAGGCCAAAACTAAATATATTTCTTTTAAATTTTCTGTTTAATTTCATTGCACATTGGGGTTTGTGTCCCTTTGG
>JAYDZK010000056.1:8923447-8937393 GCA_034509185.1 Euphonia xanthogaster | reverse complement strand
AGGTTCTGAGTTTCATCTGTGTTTACTGATAGACACCAATGGCTCAATGCCACTGACAGCTGAACCTCCATGGAAATCTGGGGGCTTGACTGAACTCTCACATTCAGTGTTGCAGTGATCTGCATATGCAGCCATTTCTGCATGACAGCTATGAAAACAAATGGAACCTTTATATCCAGGAGACACATTGCCCTCTCAATTACCTCCACTCAAAATCTTCAACTCTCTTCCTCTTCTCAAAATCTCAAGTGTTCATATACTGCAATATGCATAAAGAACTGAACTGCCAAAAAGATTTCATGGAAAGTATTTTAAATAGACACACTAGTGCTTTTCAAATTAAAATAATTTGTAGACAAGAGACATAAATATGGAATATATGGTCTGTACCTCTACAAAGTGTTTCTAGCACACAGAAGAATTTATTTGTTTCTTTGTTTTTATTTAGAAAAGTTTAATGGTACTGAGTTCTTTCTAAAATTGATATTAAGACACAACCAGACATCTCTTTTGTCCTTTGATTTCCAGTCCTGTCCTCATTTACTACCACATGACTTCCCAGGAAAATCTCTGATGTAGCCTGACTGCAACAGCTCAGTCCCTTTTTGTTTATGGGTTTTACCTTCTGTGCCATGTCTCTGGTAAGGAGTGAGTGCTTGAGGGAATGATGACCATTAATTAGGGATTAAGTCCTTCCCCTCTTCTAATATTCCCTGACAAGGGAATATTAGAGGAGGGTATTTCTTTTTTTGTGCAAAGTATTATCTCAGTTCTTCCCAACATTAAATGAAAGAAGTAGGATAGGGAATCCTTTAAGAGTATGAAGACAGGAGGTGGGTTGCAGTTCTCATTCTGACTTCTCACGTTGAACATAGACTGTGACTATGTTTGACATGTTTTCACCTGATTACTAATCACATATTCATTGCCCTTCAGTACTGTTCTGTAAGAACTAATTTTGCTGAACTTGCAGGTGAAAGAATCCTAAATATAGAGGGTTGTTTTTTTAGAGACTGACTATAGTAATGAGGTCTTGATACAGGAGAACCTTTTGAATTCCCTTCCTCTCCATCCAGATAAGCACTGCATGAGCTGGCACACTGCAGAAGTTAGTGTTGTTTGCAGGAATTAGCAATCCTTAGGGAGAGTATGAGGCATGTCTGACATGTGTACAGCATTACAGCTACCCTGTAATTCTACTTGCAGTTTCACTGACATCACTGCTGAGGCAGAGATTAGGGATGCACTCTTCTTCCCACCATCTAATTCACTTCTTTTCTCCACTACAAAGTTTGTAGATTTTTCTGAATCGTTTCTCTGCCTCTTTTTTTTTTTTTTTTTTTTTTTTTTTTCTTTAACCAGAATTGAAGAGGATGTTCCCCAACACAGACAGTCTGGCTGCTCAAAGGTACATTTTTATTTTTCCTGGAAACACAGAACATCCCTCCTTTCAAAAAGGAAGAATTATTTCTGACTCAGCCTATGTGAGGTAAAGGAGTAAAAATTACCTTTGACTGAATGCACTCATTGTACCTATAGACCTACTGAGATGTGTTTGCCTTGTTGGATTTTCCCCCTGAGTGTGCCTAAACAGCTTCCTGATCAGGAATACCACAATGTAAGTTACCTTTGCAACATTTCCAAAGGTATTGCCAGTGCTTTCATTACCTTCAATAGCCACATCCTTAATTCACTTTTTTAGATATAATGATGGCATGATAAAAAACAGAAGAGAAAATTCTGGCAGTATAAAACAGCTCTTATGCTGCTCTGCTAAAGGATCCAAAAGGAACAAGGGACTCAGTGAAAACAAACAGTGAGTTTCTGGAGCATTAAACACTGCTGTATTATTTGCTGAGCACTGCCCTCATTGCTTTGGCACATTAGCACATCTGTGATGCCAATTCCTCTTTTTTTTTTTTTTTTTTTAATTGCAAATTATTAATCAGTCTTTGCAGAGTAAATCCTTGAAAATTTCTTCACACCTCTCATTGTCTGAGGAGGGGACACTGCATATCTCGAAGAGTAGATCTGTATGCTCTAGCTTGTGGTATATAATAAAGAAACAAGAACCTTCAAGAGAGCAGACAGTGAGCAAGTATATAATTATTTTTCATTCAGCACTACTATTCTCTTGCCATCACAATTTTGGCTTGGTTTCTCAATCCTCAAACACCTCATTCACATGCCAAAACTCACATTATATGCTTCTGTGTGCAAAATTATGCCAGGTTATGTAAGAGGCATCAAAAGCATCTGCACCATCAGAGTCAGTTTTCATTCATCAAGAAAGCAAATAAACCAAATACATCTGCACATAATATGTGGTGGAAAAGCCTGAATTTTAAAATATTTGGGATTAGTCTTATTATTGATATTCAGAATGTGACAATTTTTGCATTCATAATCAGGCAGCAAATTCTACTGTGGTAAGATTATGATGAGACCTGTGGAATTCAGCTTATAAAGGTGATATTAGGATGAAATCATGTCTTACAATTACAGCTGCTGTGGTAGAGCTGGTTATCTGGGCTGACCCAGCACACTGAATCATTAATGCCCAGGCTGGCCCAAGTGAGATGAGATAATGGGCTGAAGCACTGGCCAGTTTCCCAGCAAAGCAGCTGGTCAACAGTTACAGGAATTCTCCAAGTGGGAATTCTGTACAGTTTAGGACATTTTCCTACGTAACTCCTGCTGTGCACACTCCAGTTAGGATACACTAATTGTACTCTGAAGGTGTGTTTGTGAATCCCCTGAGGAGAATCTGTCAGTGTCAGGCATCTCCTCAGACAGCTCCTGCTTCAGAACTGACCAAACTGCACATAGATCATTTAAAACATGAGTATAAACTGCTCTTGCTTGTGCAGAAATTATCACATAGGACAGGCTTTTGTGCATAGCCAAGACAGAGGAGGTTTTGTACATACTGTGAGGAAACTGGAGACAATGGATGGTGCTCACACTGTTGTGGTCACCCAGGACCACAGGCCAGCTGGCTTGTATGAATCCAGCAACACAAAAATTCAGCTGAAGATGCGGCTCAAAGGGTATATTCAATGGTGACTGTTCTCTTGGAAAGGTCTGATCTCCTCATGTGAGCTTTACGGAGGATTGTGGTTTTTAACATACACACTTCCTGTGTTGATGCAACAAGTATAAATGCAGACAAAATGAGTCAAAACCTCATTTTGGTACTTTTGATAAGAAAGAAAGGCAGGAAGAAAGAAGAGCAGAAAGAGAAAAGGGGAACAAATAAAAATAAACAAACAAAGAGAAAGAAACCAGCTGGGGAAGCAATCAGACATGCAATCTAGATTAATATCCAAAACTCTTGTAGTGAGATAACTGTGATGGTATAAAAGTATGCATTTTTTAAATTTACCAATATTTTAAGTAACTTTTGCTGCATAATAGACTTCTATGTCTTCCTTTGGTTAATAGCCATTGTCTGGTTAGTAAACACAGATGTTTTCTATTAGTTTGCAGATAATATTTGATAAAATTTATTTTTTTAAAACCACCTTCCTATTTCTGGTAGAGGTCATTTGGAAAGTTGAAGGCTAAGCATAATGCACTGCACATTTGAAGAGAGTCTTCATATAGTTAAATCATTCAGACACTTGAGAGAAGGGAAGGAAGGGAGGTACATAGTCAAGGAGTTATGATAGTTCAAAGATGTATAAGGAGTGAAAACTACAATTAATTCTTCTGTTGCAGGGCCACCCTATTCTACCTTTGGCTCCTTTATGTAAAATTTGCATTTAGGCCTTTAAATAATTGTAGGGAAATCTAGGTATGCATTACACAGAAATATATCTCTGCAGGTCTCCAAGCATGTATCTGGAGTAAAACAAAAAATATGACTGCAGCTTGTAGACGGAGCCAAGCTTGCTTTCTCCAATTAGAATTTAAGCACAATATTACACAGCTATAGCAGTGAGAAATCCCAGTGTGGGCTACATAACCTTATCAGGACTCTGAGTAAATTTTTGATCGTATGTGACCTCATTTGTGCAAAGCATTAGTCAATGAGACGTCAATATCTACACCTTGGGTTTGCCCATCACTGCTCACAAGGCATTTTCCCTGAGGCACAGTGTGTTGCTGTGACTACCAGCATGAGAGTTAATCAAGAATTTGGAATAGGCATTTCCCACTGCATAAGGGTGAGTAATTTTACATAGGAAAGCAGGCTTCAGCAACACTAAATCACTAGCTTTACAGTTGCGTGGTTGTAATTCCTCTTATTTCTGAGTAAGACAGCAGCTTGGATCACAGCATTACTCATCAGCCCGCAGGGCAAAGATCTCTACAAGGATGCCAAGGAGTTCCTGTGGACTGGGAGGGCCTGGAGCAGCACAGGCTGACACACAGCAGAGCTGGCAGCTCCTTTCAGACTGGGCTGTGTGGGTGGAGGGGTCTTTCTGCAGCCTGAAATCATCAGTGGGTGTTACGCTGACTAACAAGAAAATACCTCATAATGCATACAGAGCATTCATTTAACACCCTAAATGTGAGGTGGGTACTGAGGATGGAAATTATCAAGACTTTACTGCCAGAAACCCTGTGAAAACAATATTTAGCAATTCAAGTAAGTTCATGCCACTTTCTGCTTAATGCTCGAGGGAACACCAGGGCTGGCAGTCAGTAATTATTTCTGTGCAGAAACAGAGTTTGACACACACTATTAGAATCTTTTAAGTAAGTTAAAAGAAAGTCTGATGGTTTCACGGAAAAAAAACACTTAAAGCATCTACTTCTGAAAGAATAAATATTGAAATAACTTTGAGTTCCATATCAGTATTAGATGTGAGAAAGGGTGTAATTTCAGAAGGTCAGACAAACCTTACCTGTGCCAGGTCCTGTAACTGGCAGCCTTGTATAATTTGACACATGAAAATATTACACTGCATTCCAGCTCAGCCTGGAAGGTGAATGAACACCTCTGCTACTTTCATCTCCTTGGCAAGCAGACTCTGATTTACATGAACATTTATGTCAGTGTTAGGGAAAAAGAGGATAAATCTGAAGTCCTGTGATAAATGTCTCCATGTGAAGATATCACAGAAAAATGGGAACTGATTGTTCTCCTAACCCCCTCCATGGGGGGAGTAGGGGGAGGGGGACCAGGGGGAGAGTTCCAGAACTGGAAGAATAAAATTCTCAGTTCTGTACATGTTGAACACCTACACAAGCTTATTTTATAAGGACATATGCAGAGAATATAGAGTTACATAAAAAGCAACAGCAAAACAGACTGTTCATATGGATAACACAACCAATTTTCCTCTGGTTTTAATGTCTGTATAGTTTATATATCTTGAACAGATGCTGTGACCTTTTTTACGCACTGCTGCTTTCTCTTATAGCCAATGAGCAAGATTTAAAATGACCACTGAATTTCCTGCTGCATAGACACAGGAACTATTTTTAATAGCGGAAATCTGTTGTATAATTCATGCTAATCAAATTAATTATGACGTCTGGTAGAGGTTTATTTACCTGAAACTGTGTGGTCCTTTGGGTCTCTCAGTAGTTTGAGCCTTGTATGCGGGAAAATGTACTGCAGGGGCTTCCCATTTATCTAAGGAACACAAATATGCATGTCATAAAATGATAAGCCAACAAAAATTGCATAAATAATTTCAGACAGTTGAAACAGAAACAAGCAAACAAACTTATTTCATCCAGGGAAATATCACAACTTCTCAATTCAAAAACTCTCCCAAGTTTGGAGACGTTTGTCAGACTTCAAATTCTTTCCATGGGGTAATGAATATTTGCTTCCATAACTCCAGATAAATTTCAAGTATGGCTTTAGTTCTGATTTTTCTGAGTGATTAGAAGGTGGTCACTCTCTTCTGTAGCTTCTTTTAATCTTAATCCTTTATTCAAGCAATTTTTAACATAAGAAACAAAATATTATTCTTGTATTTTTTATAAAATTCTTTTCTTAGACATGTAAACAAAGTGTTTGTTTAATGTGTTACCATCCATGAGTTACTGCTTTAGTTTCAGCAAAACCACATGGTCCAATGTACCTCTTGTCTTCAAATCCCAAAATCCTTTTGAAAGACCCAGACTAAAACTCATAGCACTACATTGTCTGAAAATGTGCAACATTTACCTGGGCTTATCCTAGACCACATCAAAGCTGAAAGCAATGCACCCTACAACAGACTCTTAAGAGCCAGTTTTCCTGTTGAAACGACCCCACCTGCCCCATGGTTTGGGCATAGAAGGGGCCAAGCTGCAGGGACTGACCCATCTTCCAGGGGTGAATGCCCTGATCCCACACCAAAATGCCTCTGCAGAGTGTTGGTTGCAACACTCCCCCCACATCCATCACAGCCCCCTTTGCCTGCAGTTTTGGTCTTTTGGTAGCAAAGCTGAACTCATCACTTCCCTGCCTCTGCATGTCAGTTCCAACCCTGGGCAATGCACCCATACCAAGAGGAGGGAGCATGACTGAGCCGGCTCCAGGATGGGACCTCAGGGAGCAGCCTCAAGGAGCCAAGGGGACAGTGCTATTCAGCATGGCAATGCAGCAGCTTGAGTGCATCAGCAGCCTGCTGCCAAGAGTTTATTACTATTATTTATATTTAAGTAGCATTTAAAGGGATTAAGTTCCTCCTGAGCCAAGCACTTCAAACCTAGTTCTGCCCTGGAGAGTTTATGAAGTGAATGGATAGCACACATAAATAATGGGAAGGGAAACTGAGAAGTCAAGAGACTTGCTTAGCTCAATCCCACAGTGAGCAGAAGAGTTTATACAACTGTTGTCATAATTCAGTTACTTATCCAGTGAATGATGTTGCATCTAGAAGACTCAAATCCTCCCCTAACACAGTGAGAGTAATATTGACTATAATTAATGTCAGACATAAAGGAGATCATGGATTTGGTAGCAGACAAGTACTCCAGAATACGTAGGCAGACATTTGAATTTATCATGGAATTTTTTCAAAACACAGAGTCTAATACTACCAGGAGTGTATAAAGTTCCATGAGGCTTCCACACTCATTGATGGCTAGGGAAAATGTTATGTTTTTAATGAAACTGTCAGAAGTGTCAAATTTTGTATAACAATAAAAGTTGTATCCAGCAAGTTTTATATAACCATAAAAGTGATGCATTTGTCACTGGTAGCTAACATAAAATTGTAAAAAATCTGGAAGAATGCATCTAATTTTAGTCTGAATTAAATTTAAAAAAATGAAATATTGCCATTTACAAGTGTATGAACACATTTGAATAGATCCTTACCTGGGATCCATTTTTGTGGGGGTAATTCAATTTATCTGAGGAATGATGCAGCTCTTAAACTTCAATTCATAATATTTTACTTGCTCTATCTTATTTAATTTTTTTAATAAATAACAATACAAGAATATTCAATTCCATATTGTACATGACTGCTAACAAATACATCAGAAAATATAGACTGTCTCCTTCTTTAGCTAATTACTTCCTCATTACTTCCAGAATTTTATGAGAAGAATAAATCTTGCTGATTCATATAGGTCTGAATAAAAGCATTGAATTTTATTAGCATCCCAGGTAGTATATTATTCTTTTATAGTTGGTGGGTATCAGTACTTAAATGGAACATGTCATTAGGCCTTTACTTTCAGACCAGTACATTTCTGAAAGCAGCAGAACAAATAGGAAAAAACAGAGGTTGGTGTAAATAGATAATACCAACAGCAATTACATTGTTCATGATGTTTTGCTTTAATTATTAGTGAGCATATTTATCTGAAATGTACTAGAATATTTCAAAACCTGAAATACACACATTATTTTGTGTTTCCAGTTGCTCACATCTTCTTACTTTCACTAAAGTTGGTTTCTCTTCACCTGAATATATGCCAGGAATCCCTTCTAGCTGACTCTTCCCCCAGTTTCCCCAGTGAAGGCAGAGAGAGACCCCACTGAAGCCACACAACGGTGCCAGTGTAAATCCAAACTGGTGCAGAGGGGCCATCCTTCCACTGCACAGCTGCAGGAGTGGAGAACAAGCCTGCAAGCCCAGATTTAGGTCGCAGGGCAAAAGTTGACTTGATCCCACATATCTGCTACAAACCCCAGAGATTTCTGCCAACTGTCCCTGCCATCCTTCCTCACCTCTTTGGCAGCATTCAGTACTCTTGATTTGTACTTCAGCACTGGCATATCATCCTCTTCCTCAGGAAATGTAAGCTCTGGTCATGTGTTTCATGTTATTAGTCAGCTCAAAGGCCCTCCAAAAATGGAATGAATGGGAAATTGTGCTGAGGGCTTCTAACAGAAGATGAGTTTAAAAATGCATTTCATTTCCCGTTGTCTTTAAGTGTTTTATCTGATAAACAAACACTATGGAAGCCTCATAAAAGGGAATTTTATAAGTTAAAGAGGATAATCAAGAAGGGAAAATTTCCCCAGCGCTGTATTTAAGTTTAAGAAATAAAATTAATTAATTGTATTTTAATTTTCCAGGCCATACCCACACCTATAATGTATCAACTGCTTTGGATTGGATCACCAAAGTCGTTCCTAGTTTTAAATGTTGCTGCATCTCCCCTTCTGGTGTTAGACAGCCCCTGATAAGGTGACTCTCAGCAGCCACAGTTGGTTGTTGTCCTCTGGTCAATACCATCTTCAAGGCAAATTTTACCTGAGGTAAGTATCCAGGAACAAGATTGTGGATGCTCAGGGTGGTGGATTAGGCAGTGTCCATCCTAATTTCTGAATGCCATAGGTACTTGCATGAGCACACAAGGCTTGGGCAAGTTGGTACCAATAATTTCCCCAGCTGTGGTAATTCTACCCCTTTGAACCTCTAAATTCCCTCTGTGCAGAGCACAAATTGAGTTGTCTCAAAATCCTCAAGGTGGAAAGTTCTTCCTGCTGATAGATCCCCAGACACAGATAATTTCCAAAAGACATACGTAATAAAAACTTAACAAATACAATGTTCCTGCTCATTAATAAATTGCATAGTGAGATGCATTTTCTTCTGCAATTAGGTAAATTCAACACTGACCTTTGCTCCAGAAGTCATTCTGGCATGCAGAGATAAAAACATTTCTGAGTGACTAAGAAATGAGGCATTGCCAGATAAATTCCTTTGTGAATTACAGTGAGGGGGTGGCTAACAATCCACTCTTTAGATTAAATGTTTGAACAATTATACTAAAGTTGGAAATTTCCAATTTCTCATCATATTTCCAGAGAATCTCAACCACAAAATACCCCCCCAACCAAATCTCTTAAAAGAAAAAAGTTTACTAAAATTTAAAATAAATTCCCCTCACTAGTTGGAAAACAATCAAAACTAAGTAAAATGTGGAACAAAAGCTTGCAGGTGGCCTTCTGAATCTCTGTCACAAATGGTATTTTCTCATTTTAGCCCCACTACTCTGCTTTTGACTCATTTTTTTTTATAATTTCTTATTTTCTAAGTGCCCCTAAAAAGGCTTGACCTAAATTTCAAGCAAATGGTAATAACTCATGAATGAAGAGAAAAGCATATAATTTTTTATGGTGTTTAGAAATAGGTGATTGCATTCAAAAGATTTCATGTCTAGGACCCTTGCCTTCTTTCTGTGATTAAAAAACTGTTGCCTGAGTGAACTCATCATTATACTGGTATTATGATGAGTTTATGATTTATTATTCATTTAAGGATTAAAAAGACCCACCTATGGTGACTGGAAGTATTTAAAACCCCTTACTGAAATACTACCTATAGCCTCTTAATATACTCTCATTGTCCATGCCCTTGTCATGAACTTTTACTGCTCTGACACTTTCTCCTGCTGTTCTTTCCCAAACTGTTTGTAACAGCCAGTTTAGTTCAGGATATACAAATAATTTTCACAGAAAATAATAAGAAAAAATCTCTTGATGTCAGGAGGCTTAAGGAAGTTGCTGGTGAACTGGAAGTGACAGCAAACTGTTGAGGTCAACAGTGGTCAGTGGGAATTCTACAGTAGATTATGTATTGATAAGGTTTTACCCCCCTCAGGAAAGCAGTCCAGACTCAATGCATTGGGAAATGGCTATTAAGATATTCAACTGAACTGCAATTTAACATGATTTCAGAGTACTAAATAGCACCACAGAAGTTGCTATAGAAACAAATATATTTTAAATTTATAATACAGCAAGTGAGCTTAATCTACTAGGTTGTAAGAAATCCATGGAAACCTGGAGGTTCAGGGCCGTCACTCCACTGCATTCTTGCTTCAAAAGCTCAGGGTTGTGCTCTATTTATTACCTTCATTTGTACAGGCTCTGTGGGATGTAATCAAGCAGTTCTGATTTCATCTAGTAAGAAAATTGATATTTCACATGTGTGAATCAAAATTTTCAGGAATACATGTATTGCAGTGGTCATTAAAGTATTTTCATTTTTTAACACAGAAGGTCATAAAAATAGTAAATTTAGAGCAAACAAGGGTATTTGGAAACACTGATTGCAAGCAGATTAGTGCTATTGATGCAAATTATTATTTCTGTGGCTGGTTTGTGCTCAGTAAGCGATATTAAGGGAATTTTAGTGGCTTAATTCCTGTGCTAACCAGGAAACTTCCCTCCTAACTGATTTCAGGAAATCATTTGCAGCAAAGGAAGCTCTGGGTGAAGGTGGATATGTTCAGATGGTTCTGGATGGAGAATGACTTGCCATTTTTGTACATTTTGAGTACGTCATACTTGGGCACTACAGGTTCCTGTAGTGATCTGAGAAAGTACTGAGGTGTGGATACAGGAGACAGACAGCATGGCACAATGAACTCAGCAACCCTTTCATTACACACAGGGCTGAAAAAGCCTTTAGGGAGTGATTACTTTGCCTCATCACTCCCATTGCCCTGATATGGTTTATTTGCTTTCATCGCTTGAAAATGTAATATTAATGGTAAAAAATAGAGATGTTAGCACTGATTTACTTTCTTCTATTGCTAAATATTTCACAACTCATCATGGAGCTAATGAAACTTTTTAAAAATATCTCTGGCCCTTTTTATCTTGTCACAAAGCAATTTAATTTCTGGATGTGTCTGAAAATATATTTGTTTTTAAGCTATCTTAAACAAATGTTCACAGAAGATTCTTTATGTACACAAGCTCTGAGTAACCTTTGATTAGGCAGATGATGTGGAGTTGGTGACACCTGGCATTTCTCCCTTCTGCAGAGTCATTGATACTATTTTGTACTGATGTGTGACTGACAGTAACTAACCTGGATGGAAACAGAAGAAGAAGGAACTGTTTTAAAACTTCTCCTCACACATCACTTCTCTTCTGATGAGGCTTTACATGGCATCAGATCCAATTATTTAGAACATGTTCACTCAACAATTTACATCCCATATTTCATAAAACCTTAAAAAGTGCCTTTGGCAAGATTTTGATGCTGTATCTCTATTTCCTTATAAGCATGGGGATATCACAACAGCTTGAAAGAGAAAAAAAAATACATATTTTCTTCCTGGAAATATCCAGGAAAACAAGAACTCCTAGGCCCTTTAACCTTCCTGCTGAAAAATTCTGAACAAATTTTTTCAATCAGTCCTAGTGTAGTGCTAATTGTATGAGGAAAAAAAAGCGAAGATCAGATCTCTCTGACTAAGACTTTGCTTAGGAACTGTTTCCCAGGACAAAAGCTCTGGAGCTGTAGAAGTTAAGTGTATCTTACTAACCACCTCCTTATCACAGAACTCAGGGTTAGCAGTAATTCTTTTGGACAAACCTGATTTTCAAGGAAAATTTTCAATTTTACCTCAGAAAGCTGTAGTGGTAAAATACAATTATATATTCCTAAAATAATTAAATCTCCTCATGAGGATTAAAGTGCTCAGAGATTAAATTATTGCCAGTGATATTAAGAGATGTTAAGACTCAAAAAATCCTTTATTATGCAATTAAGTTGATTCATAGAATCACAGGTCTATTTGAATAGATTGCTGTAAGAATTATATCATGTAAAGCCCTTTTTCTCAACAAGAAATTAGTAGGCTCAGTACAACCTAGGGTGTGGAAATCTCAACATATCCCAGGGATAGAAAAGGAGGGAAAGATAAATGAAAGCTTGTATTGTAAGACATTTCAGCACTTATTTCATAAAATCTACACTGTTGCTTCATAAAACCTACATTTGATTGTCAAATGTCAGTGAAAATGCTCACCAGCATAAAACTTTTAAAGGCTGCATGACAGAGATATTCCTGTGTTTTATGTTATCGGAAGAATTAATGTGAGCAATAGAAGCTGTTAAGTATCACAAAGGGGCCATGCAATACTTCTCTCAGAATCACAGGATTGTTAAGGTTGGAAAAGATATCTAAGATGATCAAGTCCAACTGTCAACCCAGTACCACCCCCATGTTTACCACAAACCCTGTCCTCAAGTGCCACATCTGCGTTCTTAACATTTCCGGGGGGATGACTCCACCATTTCCCTAGGTAGCCTATTTCAATTCTGGGCCACCCTTTCCATGAAAATATTTTTCCTAATATCTAATCTAAACTGCCTGGTGCAATTTGAGGTTATTTCTTCTTGTCTTGAGGAAATGCACTCACTGCACTCATTTTATCTCATGTAAAAATGTAATCTAAATCAAAACATAAGAACATATCAGGATATAACCTAAATCAATCAGTAAAAATGACAACTAAAACAAGCAACTGAAGACCTTAGAGATTTGAAATACATTAACTTTGTTAATAAAAAGTGGAAATACAATGGTACCCTAAGGTAAGCTAGATTTTAAAGTTGGCAAGCTTGAAAAAGCAGACTATGGTATTTTTCGTTCTCTCTCTAATAAATGAAATATTTTAAGTTTTAGATTGATAGAGTCTCGCTGATTTATTCAATAATTAATCACAAACTGTTGAGATTATACTTACCAACTGAAAGTGGAAAAAATGTCAACAGGATAAAGGAATTATTTTCCTTCAACTACTAAAAGAAGGGACTTGAATTTGAATTCGATAAAGCTGGTAAGGGAAAATTAGACTAATTGTTTTCTTTTTTTTTTTTTTTTTCACCGATAGGAATACTTAAGGTATAGATATTTTCAGTTATATTTCAGAAGTCAAAAGACAACCTGAAAAATTAATACTGAATTGTAGAGGAAAGTTAATCTAATTTCACCATCAAATGTTGATGATGAATACAGGTTCAACAGAACTTCAGCTGAATGCAGGTGGATTTTGAGCAATCCTGTAGTTCCCATGGGAAATGTTGGACAGTATGATTAAATTATCAATCATTTATAAAACTAGAGGCACATCTTATTTGACAGCTTACTTGATCTTGGTGTTGACTTAGTGGTCGAGAGTGTGACAACTTCTCTGGCAGCCTTCTGTCAAGGATGTGTCCATTCTCCAAACGAGGCTCTCTGGGCTTGTCAAACCAATCTGTTTCTTCCCGACGGAGATGATAGGCTTTGAAAACCAAGGACAGGTCAAATGCTCTGGTCCAGTGCTGGGCAAAGGGCAAGAATGTGCATTGTGCATAGCAAACATGCAGAGTGGTTACTAACTGGCCATGCAGCTAAAGCAAAGTTAAGAGGCAAGACTTGAGACATTGAACTTGAGAATTATTTAGGTGTTAGACAGCAAAGGGAGGAGATTCTGTTAATGTCAGAACCATGGATATTAAATATAGAAGATATCTACCAAGTGCTATAGCCATTTCCTCCTTCTGGCAGCTAAGAAATACACTGCAGATTTCACATACCTTTAAAATGTTTGTTGAGAAAAATTTAGTCATATTGGGTATTTTGCAGCAGACTAAGAAAAAACCCCAAACTCAGAAAATCCAAATTGAAATGCAAAATAACCAACCCTCAAAATGCAGATTCCATTAATTCCCAAATTTCTGAACTGAGTACAGTTCAAAATATTTTGGAAATAATCTGGAACTACATATAAGAAAATTACAACCTCTTTA
>JAYDZK010000056.1:8907044-8923347 GCA_034509185.1 Euphonia xanthogaster | reverse complement strand
CCTCTTTATGAAATTGATATCAAACCAAATCAAAGAAGATAGGAAACCAACCTATGTAACTGAAATTCTAAGCAGAAATATTACAGATGTTCTCATTTTTAATTCCATCCCCCGATTTTTCAGTATGAACCTTTATGTATGGATTTTGATGTTCTTTCTGCAAAAATTCTACAAGACTAATATTACTCTTTGCAACAGTAAATGTTGTATTAGGCATCTTTTGGGGATCAAATAACATCATTTCCCTGAAATCAGTTTTGCACATGGACATATTTATGCTTACTGACTATTGGGACATAGGTGTCACTCCACTGGGATCAGAATCATGTCCTGTTTTCTTCTATGTTGCCAATCAATGTAAACCAATGCAATTTTCAGGTAATTCAATGTAGAATGTAAGGCAAGTTTGAATTTTATGATTTATTAAACAAAATGAATTTAGAAATCAAAGGAAGACAAAATTTGTTTCAGCAAAACCACAAGGAATTGCAAAACTTAAAAAAGACCAGGTTTTGCTATAAAAAAAAGAGTGAATGAACAGGACACAGAAAATAATTTAAAAGTAAAAATGGTAGTGTTAATAATCTTTTCTATTTAGTTGTGGAAATAAACATTATCTATTTGGTTTAAGAAATAATTAAAAAAAAAGGTAATGGGAAAAAAGGAAGTAGTGTTTTTTCATTACGATTTCCTTAAAGTTTTCCAAAAAGAGGAATAATATATATGCATGGTTTTTTTTGAAAAGAATACATTTATGTGATAAAACCAACATTCTATATAATATAATAAGCTTTCTTTTTTTATCTTGATTCATATTATGATTGATATTATACAGTCTCTTCCTTCATGACTGTGAACAAACATAATCTAACATAAAATGGTTTGTTTAATATTATTTAGATAAGAACATATGAATTACCAGAAACATTATTAGATATTGATGCTTATCTCACTACTGATTAGTTATTAACTGCTATCAATAAACCAATTGATAGCAGTTATGATCTAGCATGCAAAAATTTCATTCTTTACACATTTATGCCAGTTGATCAGTACCTGCACCAAGCAGGCTTGTCCATAACTCATCCTGAAAGAACTTCTTTATGAAGCTTGCATGAAGAACTTAATAGATATTCCTGACCCCAGATGCTGATGCTGGCTATCACAATCTGTGTCATCATTTGAGCAGAAGAAAGAATGATTTTTTTTTTCCTTCTGCCTCAGTTGAAATAACATTTCCTGGATTACTACTCTTGAAAATGTAAAATTCCATACTGCAGTTCAGACCATTTTTTTTTTTTTTGTAATAAAACTGTGATGAATGTGTGTATTTTATTGAAATTTAAGAAGTTATAAATACATGTGTATACAGACACACACACCCCACATTCACATGTACACACACACCCCATTGGTTTTGGCTTGCAAAGCTGGGATTTGTGACAGCTGGAAACCTGAGAACAGCCAAGATGAACCACTGACAGTCTTAGAGAAGTCATCCTTTTATTCTAAGGCTAACAGAATGCAGCCAGGTGGTTCCACCCAAGCAGATTAACCAGGTGAGATTGAACTCCAGGCTGTGGGATCCAAGAAACTCAATCAGAGAAGTAACAGTGATCACTCTAAATCCTACAGATGAAAAATTACAAGGAATCAACTGTGTTGATATCTTGATGTCTTGATATCTCATTTTAAACATCTAAACTCTGCTGAAGAATTTCCAAATTAGCATATTAAAGAAAAAAAAATACTTGAGGTGAGAGAAAGTACATTTTATACCTTCTGAACAGCAAGGGCGATTTATATTAAAAAAATTGAGTTCTAGCTTCAGCATTCTTGAAAATTAGTATCTTCAGCATACTTAATAATGTGTGGAAAGTGGCAGCTGTGGGGTTGACAGAGATCTGTTTCCTGGATCAGAGTTTTCATGGTACTGGGAACCCTGAGAAAATCCCAGGTGTTTCAAGATCTCAAAATGCTGTTTATTTTCAATGGGCAGCTCTGGACATTGTGCTCTTTTGACACTAAGGCTACTTTTTTAACCTGTTTGAAGTTTGGACTTCCAGTGTAAGCACTACTTATGTCCTGAAGCATGGTTTTAAAATTTGTTACAGTATGTACCTAGTGAAAAACAGAAGGTTGGACTCAAAGTCCTATTTGCATTCTCTTCCAGTATTTGTTATGGGATGTCACCTATAAAAAATGAAGCAAAAGTCATGCATGTCTCTGAATTTGAACCAAAGCAAAACAATTCAAATTTAACATTTTAACTTAATTTTTAAAAGTCTTTTAAGATGATAAATCAAGCTGTAGAACAAAAAGATTTTTCCTAAGGCAGTGTTGAAGACTAATTTCTTTAAGTGAAATCTCAAGACCACCCAGCAGTTGCTTAAAAGCTGCAAAGGAAATTGTGCTAAACGGTTGGATGAAACATGCCAGAATAGCTGTCCCCTGTCAAGGCATCAGATCACTACAGAGAAGAATGCAGTCCCTAAAAAAGAAGGCCATGACTTTCTGTAGAAATGTAATTGCTTCTTTTGAACACTTTTTATCTTACATCCAAATTATATTAATTACTTTCAATACAGGTTACTTTCTATTAGTCTGCATATTTGAAAATAATGTCATGAAGTGTTTTGGTTTCCCAAGAAATAGGCCATTTGTGAAGACAAAATTTGATAGAAATTAGAAAAAGACTGTTGAAACTGGAAGCCCTGAGTGACATATCAATCTAATACAGAATACACTGGAATGGGTCTAACAAATCAGAGACTGATTTAAAACTGAAATGTGTTCAACTTGAAGTATTCATGTATGTATTGTACAAATATATATGAGAACTATAATGCACTGTAGGGCAGATATGCAATTCCCTATGACCTGTTCATAGGCAGTAGAATACCATCAAAATGGATCTTTTTGGTTCGGGTTGGTTCTCTGCAGTTTTCAGGAGGAAAAGTCCTATATCTTTCACAATGTGACTCTAGAATGACCCATAAAAGTCACAAGCTGAGAGGAGACAAGATAGCATCTGCTTATTTAGGAAGAATGATATGAGTTTCAACTCGGGGAGTTCCTCTCAACTGCTTTCAGACTTAATTATAGGTCTTTGTGTGCTAAGAATTGAAGGACAATAAAAATAGTTAAACTTCTGATAAATATCAAAAAAGCTGATGACCCTGAGTCTCTTCTGAAACAGAGAGTTCATGAGGGTGTTATAAATATCTAAGAAATATGAAGAGAAACTTACAGAACAAACCCCTTAGTATGAAGTATGAGAAAGGTAAATAGATATTTTTATCTAATGCTTATGAAAGATTTAGCATGTGTAAAAAATCAATAATGCAATAATGAACGGAGGTTAGTAGAAATGTGAAAAATAAACCATAATACTTCATAATCATGCAAATGTGTCTTTTGAGACAATCATTGCCATTTACAGACAATAGAGCGCATGCGAAGTCTCTTTTATTGTGCAGTAAATACACATAAGAAAAAGTTAATGGAGTGCATACAATTTTGAACATATTCATTTCATTTGCCTTCAAACTGTCTTTATGATTTTTAAACAATTTAGAATATATTAATTCTGAACTGACTCAAACAAAACTGATACATAATTTGCAATTATTAACTTAACATCAGCTTTAACATTCTGCTGTACTTATTCAGAAGCAGCATTTTTAATTGCACTATTTATAATACATCAGAAAGGTTCCTTTCATGAACTTAAGTGAGATAAACTCTTGTGCTTATTTGGCAGACGTGTATGGGGTGCATATAAAACCAGCTACGCTGCATAACCCATGAACAGAAGTAAAATACTTAATGTCCTTTATTGAAGTATGAGATTGTCTTGCACCATTCAAAGACAAATTATCTTACATAATCACAATTCTGAATGCACAGAAGTCCACATGACAGGATGCTTTTGACAAACCATATGTAGAATGTTATTTTGCTATCACGTTAAGCTCTATATGGTTCTAACATATAATATGTACCTAATGAATAGACTATTTCTATATAAACACAGATCAAAATTGGTGCATCAGGAGATGGAATTATCATTTTTTGAGTTCTATCATGAAATTTCATGCACATAAAATTACTGGAGTTTTTTAGAGATTTGGGAGATTATTTCCAAATCCCAACAAAAACTACTGCAAATAAGTTCAATGATTCACAGTCACTGGAGAGAGCTGCACATAAAGACTGATGGCAGAGTCTGTATTGTACATGGAATGTTCTACACAGTATCATTGAAAAGTAGACATAAACAAGTGAAAAGGAAAATGCACAAGCAAACCAAAAGGAAAGCAAATCAACAACAATATAGTAGCATGCAATAGTAGCTTAACACCATTCAGAAACTGTTAGGGTAAAATAAAAAATATCAAATACAACAAAAAAAATCAACCCCCAAAAATGTAGATACACAGAAGATGCACCAAGGAACAGAAAAAGAACAAGTCTTTGAAGTGTAACAAAAATCAGACACATGCATAGAAATGAGGATTTGCGTTGTGATAGTAAGATACCAGTCTGAGGCCTAATTTACCTTCACTGTCTGACATGGCATGCTGGAAGTCATCCATGATGAAGGCTATATCTCGATCATAGCCTCGAGTCCGTGACTCCTCCCTCATATGCTGCTGCACCTCAGGTAATGAATGGCTCGATCCAAACTGGTCCCTGGTATCTGCAGATATTGGTGGCAAGGGTCCAGCTGCTGCTCTTGCCATTCCCATTGGCTGTCCAACAGGACTTAGTGGGCTCTCCTCCTCTGAGTTCTGTGCTACTATTGGGATCCTTCCCCTGCTTTGGCTAATAGGTAGACTGGTGGGTTTAGTTCTTCCAGAAGGTGCTGAATGGCTAAAGGAAACATCTAAAGGTTCAGCTTCTTGGGCTTTCAGTCTTAAAGAAGAACTGGAAGAATCCCTTTTCAATGACAGATCGAGCCCATACACTGAGGAGGGTCTAGATGAGGGCCTAGATCTACTACCACTGCTATAAGACTTGTCTGCTTCATCTTGTAGTGCGGATCTCATTGTTGGACCTAGTGCAGTCCCAAGGCCTGCTCCAATGGATGACGTCAGTGGTGGCCCCATGTACTTCTGTTGGTCACTGATGTTTTTTCTAAGGCCATAAGTGATGTCATCCTGAAGAAGCCTTGCCCTAGTAGTAATTCCCCCAAGTGTTGAAGTGCTAGAAGTCATATAGCTTGAATAGTCAGGCTCAAGGTCTCTGCTTTCTTGGATAGGTGAAAACTTTGTTAGTTTGGGGTCTATCAAGGCTTTCTTGTGTTTTGACTGCTTCTGGTAAAGGAGGGCTGCTGGGAGCTGCTTAGCAGCCTGTTTCTCAAGAGTAAGCCTACCTATGCTGTATTTCTCAGATTTTGGAAAATGCCTGTAGCTGCCCTCTCCATGGTAATACTGTGATAGACCAGCCAGATGATCGAGACTTTCTGCACCTCTACGGAACTCTTGCTTTATCTGGTGTTTCAGAAGTTTGAGCTCATAAGGATCCTCCATTGGGTCTTCATCAGCTTTAACATAGGAATGTAACCTAGAGGAAGTCTGCAGTGGTGCCAGGAAGTCTGACACTTCTTGTGCTCTCCTGGCCTCAGTCGTGCGAAGAAGTCGATCTGTTTTGGTCAGGTCTTTCTCATGGAGGCTAAAACTGGAACCAAGAGCTCCTGTTCCTTTAGTAAGTTCTCCTATATCATCAATCAGCACATAATTTCGGGGTGTATGGTGGTGGTCTATATCTGCATAGAAGGAATCTGCAGATATGCTTGATATAGGGCTGCTTGCTATGCTGTTTCTCTCATCTAGTCCTATCCTTAAGTCCAAGGTAGAGTATTTACTGCCCAGCTGGGAAACTGCATAACTATTGTCAGTTGAAACTGGTGCTATCATGAGAGGCTGATTGCGAATTACATCATAGTTTGTCGTTATCTTAGGCTCCATGTATAATGTGGTCTGTCTTGGCTTTGGCTGTATCACCATCATCTGTGATGGGAGTTGATATGATGGCTGTTGAGATGGTGGAGGTTGAGCCTGTGGGGTAAAGGACATGGTAGCTCCTGTTTGGAATGCTGTCTGGGTCTGATAGGGTGAAACCTGCTGGTGATACAAAGGCTGCTGTTGTTGGTAATGTGACTGCTGTGTGAACTGAGTTGGTGCTTGAGTTGGCAGAGCAGGAGATGAATACTGATATTGAGCATATGGGCTTGTAGCAGGGGCAAACTGTGTTTCTGGCTGGGTTTGTGGTGGCATAAACTGGTTAAATTCTGTCTGGGGTGCAGTACGTGGTCTTTCCAAGCCATGCTGAGTTTCTATTCTGGTTGACCTGGTATTATTAACTTCACTGTCTGACATATAATCACGTTCTTCGGCTACTCCTTGGAGATAGGCACGCTCTCTCTTTTCTCTTTCTTTTAGCAGGGCTTCTTTCCTCCTATTAATGCCCATTTCCAAGTATCTCAACTTGGCATCTATTTCTTTTTCCTCCTCATCTAGCTCTGCTTGCTTCTTCCTAAGCTTGGCTGACTCACGTTCGACCAGATCTAATTCCCTGTCTATATCCTGAAGAATTTTGGCTCTGGCCATAGTGGTGGTCCTACAAATCCTTCTCCGTGAAACGGATCCCACAGAAGTATATGGGGACTGAGTTCCTGCTGTTGCTTCCTCTGGAGGTGGATTGGGCAGAGTCCTCTTCACCTTCTTTTGAGTGCTGGATGGAGTCATGCCTGAAGAGCCTTTTGACTGCAATAGAAGAAACAAGACTGAATCACTATTCTGAAGGGAAATTAATCACAAGTTATTTAATTTTTTTCAGGGTGTGGCTTTTAATGTCACCACATACTTTCTTTAAGACAGAGGAAATTTTGTATCTGTGATAAAGCAGCAGAAAGTAGAAAAGAAAACGGTCATCAGTCTACTAAAGATGAGCAATCAAATGCAAAAATAAGGGTGACACTCTCCAGGACTTTGCTTAGCGTAAGATTAAAAAATCTACCTTATATTCTTAAAGTTTAATCAATAGTAATTTTTTTAAAAAATTTCTGCATAGCTATACATAAGCATATTCAATGCATATGTGTGTGGGAGGGTAATACATGTACATATACATCTCCCTTTTATATAACATTTAATTTAATAAAACTATAATTATAAAGGTACTTATATAAGCATTCATAATTAAATTTATATATAATCTGTACAGTCAAATAGATGACTCTGAGCCAGACATTGAATGCATACCCATAAGCTTGTACTGAAATCCAGACAACAAAGCAGAACTTTCTAATGACAAGACAGATAGTTCTTACATGATCTTGTAATTTTTTGCCTCATATGTGATGCTATATATGTTTGGTTTTTTTCAGGGGATTTTCTTGTCCCTTACAAAACTGGTATAAGCTTTCTTCAGTTCACTGAAGACTTTCATAAATGAAATTTGTTCCAGTTAGAAAGCTACAGTTTAGAACTTAAAAAAAAATTAAGCAGTATAAAAGTATAACAATTCCGTCCAGATGTCCAGACTTCCCCACAGTTTATGGTAGAAGAGTGATTCATCCTGATGTAGAACTATCTACCTTAGGCTAAAAATTAATTTTTTTTGAGGTGCAAATATCTCTCATCAGTGAAGGAAATAGACAATGCAACTGGTTAGATGCAATTCAATTTGCATCCTAAATCACTAATGTTTTTGAATTTATTTTTTTTTAAGTTTAGGCTCCCACACAATATATACAGATTAAGAAGCAGGACCTGAATGATTTTGAAATTATATCTTATCTCCATTAAAGCTTCTTACAAATCTTGACTTAGTAAAGGAAAAGAGATTGATCTACACACATACACTGAAAAGTAAAGAAAAATCAGCTCAGCCATTACAAAATGCAGACATGTTACTACCAACATATGGAAACATTTCAGCCCAGTTTAATAAGAGAAGAATAACATCAATATTGATCAAATTAACTCTCCTGCCTCTGCAGAAAATGAAAGCATTTCTGCAAGGATTAACTGCTTTCAATTAAAAATGGCATTTATTTTTAAATAAATGCTACTTCATTCAGATAAGATATAAATAATATTAGTTTTATGTAGGAGTTTATAAATCAGTATTTTCTCAGTTTATTTTGATATGGCATCACTAAACTGTACAGGTTTTTAAGAAGTGTTGACAATTCCCTTTTGCTGGTCCTCTGTTACCTAGCTTTAAAAAATTGTAATAATCAACACATCGTTTGCCACAGATCTTTAAGGAAGCATTCACCACCTTTTCAAATGCCATTGAAGCTCTTTTATTCTCTTCATCTAAATTCCATCAACTTTTGCACGTTTCATATTTCAATAAAAGCAATTTAATCTTTTCAGATTCCCATGGCCATTTCACAAACCCATGTTGTGCCAACAAATCAAAGGAGCTAATTTTATCTTGCTCAGTGTGCACTTATAAGCAAAGATAAATTAATCATCTACAGTAGGTCTAGTTGGCTAATGCTTTATATTGTAAAATCAGTGTAATACCACTGTTATTTCCCCCTCATGAACTGAAATAGGGATCACAGATGGTGAAGCAGCCACAGATGGTCACTGGTATTGGAAAGTGCTATTAATAAAACAGTCATTAAAAGGTCTACAACACTTTATGGAATTAGCATTTTCAGATAATAGTTAAGTTGCTGATGCATAAATCTCAGTGTCAGATTACTGCGAGTTTTAACAAAAATTGCTTTTAGATCTCTCTGTATATGAAGAAACTTAGACTAACAGATATTATAGGAAGATGTTACAGTTGCTTTTGAAAAAGTACTGATAACCTCTAGCTTTTAGGTTCCATTCTCACAAAAGGAAGGCTTAATTGCTTTTACCTAAGATTTATACTGGGAAACGAAAAATAAAATTAGTATTGTGATAAAATGTGTGTCTTTTTCTTGTTCCTGGATATTTCCATCATCACTTATGTTAGCATGCTCCCTGGGAACTGTCTTAGTAGATTGAAGGGAAGTTCAACTGCAATATTTTGACAGACAAGTTTAAAGTGACTGATATTAGTTTCTGCATTTCCTTTGAATTTGTTAAATAACATGGAAAAAAAAGCGGCAAGCTAGGGCTGATCTTTGCCAAATTCTAATCTCTTCATCAAAAAGAATTGGGAGTGGAAAGTAATGGTGCTGTCTAGTCCTATCTCTGTATTTTTGGTCATTGTCTCACATTTATAATGTATGCTCATTTGACATTTGAAGTACCCAAAGGAAAGATGGGGCAGAAACCTTCTTGAGACCACTCTGGAGCCACATAAAACTATCAAATACAAGCAGGCATTCTTAGACCTTAAAGTCACTGGTTAAAGGTTAAGTTAGATGTCAGGCAGGTGACCTTAGAAGCTCTCTAACTGAATAAACAATGAAGTTTTCTACTATATTTTACCATGATTTCCATCTTAATTCTAGTCAGTTTACTTCTACCTAACTATAAGCATCCTCACTAATTTTTAAAATAATTTTTTGTTCAGCAAACCATCACTCTAAATGTTGAGTGTAACTTCCAAAAACTAAAAGTAAATTATTCTGGTTTTCTGTTTTACCATGATGCTCATATAAATGTTATTACTTTATTGCTGACCCTTGTATAATTTTACACTTGTCTGAAATATCCCTTCATGGTGGACTTAATGGTAATCATACATGCTTCTGAGGCAAAGCTGACCTTGTTAAAATAAGGCCGAAGCTCATGCTTGAAATAAAGCCACAGAGGAGTTCTCTGCAATACTACAAACTAAAGAACACAGGAACAAACTGTCTCCCCCTTCCACCACAAGCCCTTAAGCCTAACAAAGTTTTGTAATAAACATAGGAGGAAATCTTCTCAGCCTTGGAGTTCAGTGGCAAGATAAGATCACAGTAAGGAAGCCAAAAGACTGAGCTGAAGGTTGCATGCAAACGGATTTAGCAAAATGTTGCTTTTCTGCCTTGCCAATACCCATTAGTCTTGACGTGAGTTATTGTTTGAGTTGGAATTTATAGAGGTCATGTGGACAAAGGCTTGTGAACACTGTTAAATTGTGTGGTGACTTTGGAATATTTCTTTTGCAATGATCACCCTGTTCCTTGTGAATCTTTCTAAAAATACCTTCTTCTACCTATTTTTGTCTCTTTTAATTTGATGTCATTGTTGATGAAGCCAGCAAGACTCTGACCCACTACAAGAATCAGTCAGTTACTAGGAAATCCCAATATGTTCTGCTGCTTTTTATCTAGTTAGATAAAAGAGATAGTTTACTTTGGGGGACTGAATGGCTACCTGAATCACAGGATACCTGTGATGAATTTCTACCTCTAAACACTGTGTTTGATTCTAGCTACACAATCTTTCTTGTTCTCTTCTCAGCTGATTTTTTGAACATGATATGCTGCTGTCCATTCAGGTAGCCATGTTTGGATATTAGTTTCATTTGCTCAGAAGCTCAGCTTTGACACTTGAGCATACAATTCTTGCATACTTCTTACACGTTTTGAATTTTAGTAGTAAAAATGTAATCCTTATTATTCATTCCTCTTTTAAAATTTCCTGTGATCACAACACAACTTCTTTGGTCCTCTTTAGAAAAAATCCGGAAAATAATGTATACAATATGTATACATATATGCATTTGCAGAAGCCAATTACAGTTGTGATGACAGCATCTTATTAGTTTGTGATCACCAGGCTATATAATCGACACAGTGATGTCAGACTACTACAGCCTGTGGTGCTGTGAAAAGCAATAGTAAAGTGGATAATAGATGAGGCTACTCCTCTGCCACAATCCCCAGAAGACTCAGCACAGTAAAAATCCTGTTCTGTATTGCAGAAGAACAAAAACTCACTTTCTTCAGGGCTAGATTCCCTGAAACATTTGATGCTAATTTGTAACAGACTTGAAATGTCAGCAGAAAGTTGGCTGCATTCTGATTTTTCTGCTACCAGAAAAACAATGAAAATAATATTTTTTGTCTTCAAACAAGGACCATGCAGTCAATAAACTGTCTCAGAAAACTTATGGCTAGCATCAGGTTGAGAGATGAATGCTGATGTGTTAATAAAATTATTGGGAATTAACTGTTTTAACCAGATAAGATGTCAGGTAGTGGAGGGATAGACATTCAGAAAAAAAATCACCTAGGGTTGGGACCAATGCAGAGTGTTAAGGTGAAGCCTGTGCTGTACCTCACTTTACAGCTCTCACATATTGGATTTTTCGTGTAACAAAAACCTTCCCAAATGCAACCCCCCCAAAGCCCCAGTGTGCCCAGTTAAAATTGCAAGTGTAAGACAGCTGTTCTACTTATAAAGGGTTGGAATGTGTTACTCAGTACTACAGCATGTGCTCTTCATTGTTAGAAATGTATCTGAAGAGTCAAAGTTTGGCAATTCATTATTTTAAAGATTTAGTTTACTACCAAGAATCCATGGAAATCTGTTATTGTTCATTAAGGACTTCTCGGTAATTTAACAGTATCTTTAAAATTGCCTGCAAATGAGACCCAATTCCTAAAGATATTAAAAGTAGTATTAGATTATTTCATTTTAAGTATCTTCCTGTAGGTGCAGAGGTCCTGAACAATGTTTTGTAACTTGTCCTGTGCAAAGAAAATTTCTCATGTAAATTTTTTTGGACAGTTCTGGACTTAATAACTATGATGTGGTAACTGCTGATGAGAAGGCACCACCTTTGTTAACCCCTGGTTAACAAATGTTAGAGCAAGAATATTGAGAAGCTTCTCTCCACTGGCTAAGGCTGAGACAGGGGCACTTCTAAAGCATGAAGAACCTCAGAAAGTGGGGACCCTCCAATGAAGCCATCAGGTTAAGGGAAGCAGATGAGCTGTGTATGGTAAGGAAAATATATAAAAACATATATTTAATAAAAGCAGGTCTCATCAGCAGTGCTGAGAGTGGAGTAATACATGCTCTGAACAAATTCTAACCCATAGCAAAACCTTATCATACAACCAGTACTGCCTTGGCTTGTGTGCCATTGCTGGCAAGGGTAGTTCAAGATTAATTTGATGAGCTGAATTTGGCCTTGTATAGGGGAGTGAAATGCCCTGCTTCATGGGTAATATACTAGAGCTTTCCTTCAATGTAACTCCTGTCCTTTTCTTTTCTGCAAGTATGTTGCTCTGGGGACTGAGCAGTCAGGCAGAAAACTAGTTTCTAAATCACTACACAGCAGCACTGAGATGCCAGTCAGTCTGTTTTTCTCTTCTTTTCCCCCCACTCCTTTGGAGGCCTCTAAAGATAAATTTATTTTTTGTTAAGTCCAATATACAATTGTTAGAAATAGTCTATTCCAAAACAACAAGATTTTTTTCCTTTTTTTTTTGCTTTCCTTCATGTCAGCCAGAGTCATTCATTTCTCAGATAAACACTTTTGTACTTTCCATTCCCTTACTCCTTCATTTTCTCTGTGAAATTGTTTGAAATTGCCATTTTCACTTCAAATGCAAGGGAGACAGCACAGTGCACTTCCTAACAGCTGAAGTGTGATACCAACTTCTATCATCAGTTAAACACATAAAAGCCCATATGCTTCTTTTGATCATGAGGGGAGAAAGGAGAAATTCAAAGGAAATTTGGTATGCAAACTACAGACAGATGTGGCCCTTACACTGTGGTTTTCAAAGGGATCTAAATCTACATTTCATCTACTTTATGAGAGCAGATGTAATAGTTGTTCCCAGTTGTTTGCACAGAAGACACTTTTACACAGTCTAACTGATTTGGGATTCATTTGGAACAGGGCTGACAAATTTGCCTATAAAGGGTAATGGGGCAATTCCCTTCTCAATTTCTAAAAATGAGAAATAGCAGTTTAAATCAGCAGTAATACATCATTGAAAAATCACTTTGTAAGAAAAAATTAAATCCATTGTTTTGAAATTTCGATTTAAATAGTGGAATTGGAACAACCTTCCATGTATGTGCATTCAAAGGATTTTAGACAACATACATATTATTCAGAGGCTTACATTTTAATTCCCCTATTTTACCTCTACAGATCATATCTATATTGTTTGCTTTTTCTGCTCACTAAAACAGTCCTTTTTCCTAATTGCCTAAGTACAATTCACCACTTTTTGTAACTTTTTTTTCTTTCATAGCTTAAGCCTTATGTAAAAGGGAAACGTTTCTGGTTAACTCACAGTGATGTTACCTTCACAACTCATTATTTGCTTTTTTATTTCTAATTTCTTTTCCCCCTCAGCTGCCCTTTGCTATTTATATATTGCTTGTATTTGCAAGATGTACTGGGATAGAAGTTTATGTGAGAGATTCACTGTTTAATGATATTAAATGTATACAGAATTACAGGTATCTGTTACTTTGCAACGGAGAAAAATCTCTGGCAGATTGATTCAGACAATGGGCATCTGTCAAGCCAATAAAAAGAGTCAAATTTTCAGAGTTGAGTACTGCTTCTGCATTGGAATCTCTCTACCAAACGGGCTTATTGTTTCCCCCATGATTCAATCCCTGAGAAAGAAGAGAAGGAAAAATAAGGAAAAAGAATGGAAAGGGGGAAAGGAGAGAGGGGGAAAGTCTGTCCTCCAACCAGACGAACATGGTCAGAATTTCTTTTCTGAATGACAAATACAGATTTCATACTTTGCTATGAAAGGCTTGAAAACATTGCAGGAAATATACAGCTGCTATGCAGGCAATAGCTACAGATGCTTCCTAAAAGCTTGTCTTTATATGCTTTGTACTAAGATATGTTAAATATTCTCAACTACTTTATTTATATATCAGTATACTAAAAGCTATTGAGGGACTTCACAGAAAGAAAATACTATTCTACCTGGTTACACTACTGTGTTTTCAGTATCAACTCCAGCTCATACTCTGAGAGCTAAAGTACTACAGCTCTACTCCAGGGCCAAAACCTGATAAAGAATTTAAAACAAATCCCTTTGTCTGTGAATTAAAATCTTTCCTCATTTGCTAATTACTTTTGAGAGGATATCCAAGTTTTGTTTAAAATAAAAAAGGAACAAAATGAATGGATTTTTCTATATGCTGTCTTCCACATGACTCAGGAAAGTTTCTGAAGAGGAGAATTCTTAAGCATATTTTACTTTGACAACCCAAAAGATTATGACATAAATGACTAAACAGAGGACAAAGAGTCTATTTAGGAGTCTATGTATTTAATACCAATAACTTGAACAAGAGAAAGATTCACTATATGGAGAAGTAAAAATGGCAAAACTAAAATTCCTCTGAGGTAGACACTTAACAAGATTAACTCAAAGCCTGTAGATTCATGGTGACTGTACTATAACATTGTATATTACACTACAACATAATTACCGCTCCTTAATCATCCATCACTTCTTTTCCTCCTCTGTAGTGTTTCACTGACAGTTTAAAAAGAATTTTACATAAATAGAGAACTGAAAATACTCCAAACTTCACTGCCAAAAGGTTATCAGAAATTATCAAAAGTTCTATGATGTGGATGGACAATCTGATGCTTGTGATAGATTACGATACAGATATTGTTTGCACATGATGAACCCTGTCTGCAGAACAACCCATTTTTGGATTTAACTAACTGATAACAAAGAACTGTACCTTAGTAATGTGTTCCAATACAGAGGCAATGTGATTCTCCCAGTGGTATTTTAAATAAGCTATATTAAAGGATATTGTACCAAAATACTAACTGCTAGCTCCAGGATTTGTTGATTGCAAAGCTACTTGTGGCAATAGAGAAAGACATAAGTCAACTTTATCTTCAAATAACAAAATCCTTGGAATAGATCTTTCTGCATGTAATGAAATACCCTTAGCATGGGATTATTCACTAATAGAAATCAATAATACAACATTTCCCATCATGTAACACACAGATCATTATGTGTCATACCCCTCAGTTAGAATAAAACATTTTATTTGAAACTCAGATCTCATCTATAGAAAATTTTGTAGGATTATAAAGAATATTTTCCCAGTAAATGAGAATATACTTTAATTTCTTTTCCTTTGCAATCTAACTGAGAATCCTGGCCAGAAAATACTTGTGAGAAAAATTCAGAACAGTTTATACTTATCAGTATGATATGCATATGCTGAATTAGCACCATCTGTTTTCAACAGATATCAGGCTACTTTGCAAACTTTTGGCAACAATTAAAAAAAAACAAACTAAAAAATACTGAAACAATCAACACTAACTCCCTCTTTATCTTTGAAAGAAAGGAAATATCAATCTTGTTTCGTAGGGAATGGAAAAAAAACCCCACAAAAACAAACAGAAATGGTTTGAGAAAATCTTGGCTTTTTCTGCCTCTCCTTCACTACAGACTTCCTCCACAGGATTGGAGCTGACGAGACACCACATGCTCTGCCACAGCCCTTGTTTGTTCACAAGAGTGAGGATTCATCTGCCCAAGCACAGGCACATTGTGCAGAGTTAATCTGAGCCAGTCCTCCAGACTACTGAACTGCAAGAAAAGTGCCATTTTTCTTCAGCTCACTCCATAATCACACCTGTTTCTCTTGACAACTGTGGAAACAGCCACATGTAACACAGATGCCATCAGTAAATGTCTCAGGACAGGAGGTCATTCCCCCTCACCACAACTTGAGCAGTTTCAATTCCTGCTTTTGGCTCCTCTGCTTGAAGCAGAGTTTTAATCCTTTTGGTTTTTTGCAGGAATCTCACCACCTCTTCAATTCTTCAAAAATTACACCTCTCCTCAGCAATCAAAATTCTGGGTTTGGCTCAGTTTGATCATTCAGGCAATATTCACTTTATTCTGTACTCATGATGTTTTACTTCCCCAGTCTAAGATTAAAGGTGGCAGAGTGGACAGAGCCCTGATTAACCACTTTCTCTAAAATGTGGTACATGCTAGGGAACAATGGCCATGTAGCTGCTGCTGTAAGGCACAGATTAGACAAACTCACCAGGTGCCCACCTGCCTAATTCAGGCCTTTCTACAGACATCATAGCGAAGCCTTCTTTTTGTCCTTTCTGCTCAGACCTGGCTTCATCCATACTGCTGTGCACCTGCAGAATGGTCTGCATCAAATTCCCCCCAGCTCTTTCCAAAACTTCCTAAAAATTACCAATACAACATATTCTGTTGGTGGAAAGCATATTTCTGACTCAGCTCTGGTACTATATACTGTGGTCCCAATATTACACACTGAATAAAACTAGAATAGAATAGAATAGAATAGAATAGAATAGAATAGAATAGAATAGAATAGAATAGAATAGAATAGAATAGAAT
>JAYDZK010000056.1:8854323-8906944 GCA_034509185.1 Euphonia xanthogaster | reverse complement strand
AATAGAATAGAATAGAATAGAATAGAATAGAATAGAATAGAATAGAATAGAAAGTAAAAGAAGTTTGAGAAACCCTCTTTGATTGCTGATACTTTTCTTACAGGCTTCAATCCATTCCAAGAACTGACCAGCTATCAGGTCTTGCAGTAGACTCTGCATAAGCCCCTCTGCCTCAGCTAGACAAGTTAATTTCTCCTTCAGTTCATGTTGTAAATATATTTCTCTCTCTTCTATGCAGTTTCTCAATGTCTCCCTTGAGCTTCCTTCTGCCTGAAACTTTTCTCTCCTCTCCCCCTCCATCCCTCATCTTCTGAAGCATACAAATTCCCCCTAAAATACACTCAGTTGATCCCAGGGCAGGCGTAATCCTCACACCTTTTAAAGAAATGTAGTTGAACCTGACAACAAACAGAGTGGGTCATCTGCCACAGATGGCAAAACTTAGGAGGTGTGAAAACTACTCACAGTATGTCCGGATTTTCCATTACATTTTTCTACAGTGAGAACGTGCACTAGCCAGACCACACAAAACTCCATATTCCTATTCTTATTCTCATATAAAAATGGCATTTCCAGTTTGATACAAATCCATTTTCAAGTGACACAAATTAAACAAAACCAAATTAACCTCTCCTCCCAACCCACACCTAACCTTCAAAAAGCCAACTTTTTAAAGAAAGCATTTACACTTGAATAAACACATACAGAAATCTGCTATACTGATACAAAACTGAGCATCTTCTCATGGAAGAAAAACAGCTTTCTCTGTTTAAACAGATACCAAAGTGTCTTTTTTTTTTTCCAAAAAATATTTTAAAAGGTATGAGACCATTTTTTCAGAGTTTACTTTTTGCTTGGGTTTTTTTGTTTGTTTGTTTACTTTTATATGTATTCTACTCTCTGTGGATACTGCACCAGATTTAATCCATGCAGCTGGGACAGAGAAGTGACAAATGCTTCATCATTTGTATTTAAAACTAGATTGACATCCACTCCATATCTTTACCAAAGAAATCCAGACAAGGAACTCAGTTTGGTCTCGATTAGCTCAACTGAATAAAACTGAGTTTTTAGAACATCCTCTTTCTCCTCTTTAAGGGCATACATGGAGATAACATTTATATTTTATAATTTTACTAATTATTAAATAAAATTTCTATTACTAGCATTGTAATCTACATTCATTTTCAGAGGAGGAAGTATTCCACTCCTGGATAAATTGCATCAGATGACAACTTTGCATGCAATGTGATATTTAATGCAACTGTGTAGGGCTGAGGAAGAAGAAAGCAGTAACCTTTAATGAATTTTTCCTCCTACTATTTTAATAGCAATTATACTATTTTAGAATCATGACCTTCCTCTTCCCATTTCTGCTTATTGTGACAAGCAGGACAGGAAGACAGAAAGTTGGCAAAGGCTACTTTTTAACACTAATGAAGCTAAAAGTTAAGATAAGGCAGCAGAAAAATCAGAAGTTAATGTGAAAAATGTGCCATTTGCAGTTTCTAAACCTACATATGTAACAAAAAAAAAAAAAAAAAGAAAGAAAAGGAAAAACAGAATTTAATGCAAGAGCAATATTTCAAGACACTAAAGAAAAATGAAAATTCTTATAGTTGGCCTGGAATCTTGGATATATATTCACTGCATGTATAAAAGAAAAAAGGGCTCTTTTCTTCCCCCTCATTTTCAGAACTCATATTCTTGTTCTAAACCATTATTTGTCCACTGCTGCCATAGGTAAAAAAAAATCCAGATAAAAAATAGCTCTGCTTGATTATATGCATATGGACTATACTAATCACCCTAAACATGCAATATGATGTTTCTTATCGCAGAAACACTGGAAATAATCATTAAAAGATGTTTACAGGATAATGACAAATTTTGGTTGGTTCCCTTCTCTGTTGTTTTTTACGTGTTTTATTCACTGTTTTAAAATTTCTAGCAAAAACAGAGTATACAAAGTAAACAAAATTAATGAAACCCAGAAATATTTGTAGTCATCCAAATGCACATTCTAGACCAGTGGAAGAGCAAAAGCTAAAAAATCAGTCTAAACCATTGTAAACTAATGCCTACTGAATATATTAGTGACATCTTTTCTTCACAAAGTATCAGGCTTTGCAGTCATGAGATTCAGTATTTTTTGGGTCCAGAGATGATAATAGAAAATCCAGTGATTGTTCTCAAGTCTCAAATAGTTCAATGCTCACTGGACCTATAGCAGCTCCAGGCACAGAGTGGTGATACATCCCCTTAGAGATAAGAAATGTTGGCATCTATGGGTTTAGAGCAGAACTGTTGTGTGTGAGTGTGACTTGTCAGAGATGTGCTCCTGAAGACTGAAAAAGGCAGGAATGACTAATGGCTTTTAGCTGGTGAGGATGTCATAAGAAGATGTCTCTGGAGACACATTCCAGGACAATAAAAGTTTAAGAAAACAGTATTACACAAAATAAGAACAGGTATGGGCTGTGGAGTATCAGGGTGAACATGACAAGAACACTTATTAGTTAGTATTTAGTCAGAAAACAAGAAAAACTGGCTAACCATAAAAATGGTTCTTCTAAACATTCATTGCATGATGCTACCACGGAGAACTTCAGCTAGGATGGAAAGACAAGAAGCACAAACTTTAAACAGTTTAATTCTGAAAGTCACCCTCCAATAACACACCATAATGGCATGTTTAGCAGCACTATAGAGATGAGGAATGCTTACTTGAACCACTAAATAACTGGATGTTAGACAGTGTCTGATGTAGAAAAATACTTTTGGTCATTAGTTCACCTATATAAAATCAGTGGGTGCAGAGATTTTGTTTCAGTTTGTCTCATTTTGAGTCAAATCTGATTTTCTGGGCATCCTAAGATTGTTAGCTGTTTAGGAGCATGTAGATCTAAATAAGAAATTTTTAAAAAATATTTCTATTTAATATTTTGCAAATGTTGAAAAAAATTTGTATTAATTTGGTATGATTTAAAATATAAACATTGTATATCATTTTGGCAAAGCAACATCTCTTAGCTTAAATATTTTATCCTGCAGAAAAGTTTAAGTGTCTCAGCTTTAATTTGCCTGTGAGCTGAGACTGACAAAAAGGTATTGTTTTGCAACATCATGCACTGATTTTAGAGCCTTGGAAAGACTAGGATTGTGAACATCAAGTGATCTTCCATGATGAACACTGCTGTTACATAATTTCTAAGTCATCAAGTCAAGTATCTATATGGTTTTACTCACTTTTCAGATCACAATGTTGATGCTCATAGATCTTTGATAAGACTATAAACAAAAGAGCCTTTCTATAAACAATACAGAACTCATTTGCAAACTAACAGCACCAGCTGTAAGTTTGTATTTCATCAGGAAATATGAAATAATTTAATTTTAGAATCCTCTCCTGAAAGCACAGCAATCATCTAGTACCTTGCAGTACTTCTAGCAGCCAGGAGCCAGGCTGCTGAACAGTGATGAAGATTATCTCAAATGGTGAGGCACTGATGGCATTTACCTCAGAATACTTCACCCAGGAGCTCTGTGTGTTAGTGTGCAACTCCTTACTGTGTTGTTTGAACATCATTTTACATATAAACACTAAGTACTGAATTCATGATGAAACATTTTTCTTTACCTGTTCTGCTCACTTTCTGGAAAACATTCAATCATTTTGTATCAGTTGATCATCTGATTTTTTTACTGAAAATATATGACTTAGTCAATGTCATGGAGGAAAGGCTGAATTAGGCAGATTTTGATCTGAAATTGTGTTGCAGATACTATTATCATGAAACTAATTTCCAATTGTTCAACTGCATGTGAAAACACCAAAATACTTGAAAATCTTCAACTTGTTCTTAAGTCTGTTTTTTCTTCTTTATAACCAACTCAGGAGAAATTATAAAGCAAATTTCAATTTTCTCTTTTTCAGTTGGCCACTAGATTTCCAAACTGTGTTTAAATGTTGAATATTCTGAACTGCAGCAAACGTATTTGTAACATGTTTTTTTTTTTTAATGCTTTGATGTTTAATACTAAATTATTGATAATCCTATACTTTCAGCAGAAAACTAATGACAAAGACTTTCAGAAATAAGGATCAGAAATATTTGAAAGCATTTGCATGTTTCTCCCCATTATATAATTACAAAATGTTTAGCACAATGAAGTTAAAACATACTTTATTTCAAATTTCTACTTTTTGTGAGCAGGACACATTTCTTGATTCACCTTATTTCTTAAGTTATTACTAATCCGTGTAATATATCAACATGGTTAAGATACACATCAAAATTATTAAAACAAAAGCAGAATTAAAAATTTGATGCAAAAATTAGACTTCCAGAGTCTCAGCTACTCTATTGATCTCTCCAGTTCAATGCACACATTCATTTTCCATATATCAAACTCCTTCTAGGCTTTGAAGCAAATGGAGCTGATTATCACTGTCTGTCACTTTCCCCACTCCACCATTTACTTTATTGACTGTATTGTCCATACTTCCAGAACAAGCCAGACAGAAAATCCTTCTCCATTAATAAAAACATTCCTTGATGTTGTTGTTGTTGTTGGTTTTTTTTTAATATTTCCAGTAGGAATGGGTAGTAAAGGGAAAAAAACCCATGGTTGTCTGGTTTTTGATTTGGTGGGTCGTTGTTTTGATTGTTTTTTTGTTTTTTCTTTTAAATGACATAGGAAAAAATGTTTTTAAAGATAATCACTACCTATTTTTTCAGCTTGAAAATGGCCTGGTCTTTTTTTCTTTCTCTCCAAAAACTATCACTGTATTTTTTTCTCTACCATACAAAACTCCTTTCTTTCTTCCTGTGCAAACTTTGAACTTCTTCAATATAAAATTCAGATTTAAAGGTTAGTTTCTACTATAAAATTTCCAGCAGTAATATTTCAATCATTTAAATTAATAGCCTTCCTTCCTGCCCCTCACATTCTGTCATTTTAGGGGCTCCATTTTTTATAACAATCAGAACTGAGAAATTTTGTTTTAAAGGAAGTGCAAAAAGTTCCTCATATTTGAAATAGTGGAATTACCAATCCAAAGGAATAAATATTAATTTAATTTCCTCAAGGCATGATCCACAGCTGACTGAATTAATAGAGTGTATAATTAATTTTAGAGAATTTTATATGAACCATCAGATTAGTGATTCTACAACACAAGCACAAGCCTCTGTGGTTTCAAAAGCCAATGGAAATACTCAGATCTGAGCATCACAGTAGATTCATCATAATAGATCATAAGGTGTTCAGCAGCAATGTTATAAATTTTTTTAATCTTCCCAAATAGAGCAAAATACTACAGCATTAAGGTAGTAAAATTCATGTTCTAAGAAATTCCAAAATAAAATCACATTAATGAGTGCCAACTAGAATTTGGGATTCTGATGTAACTTTAAAGTGTTTTGACAGTGCTATATCACTTATCCTTCAATTGTGGCTTCTTCTTATATTTGTACAAAACACAGACATATTTTTATGTCATATTTTCTGAATAAGTGTTTCAGAGAGAGGTTTTACAGAATAATGTCACTAGATTTTGTGGAATTTTTTTTCAATTCTAGTTATCTATAACATGGGAAGGAAGGAGACATTTTCTATCTATGAGTTAAAAAATCTAAAATACTTTTATAAAATATTTTCTATGTATAATGATGATATTAGTAACTTAGAATGAATATATCACCTAAAAACTACATGCACCCAAAAAATACCAGTTTTTTTTTTTTGAAACAATGATTTCTTAAAACTTAAGTGTATAAAAAAAAATCTAGAAAAAATGGAGGAAGTTCTAGCAGAAAAAAACCCCAACAACCCAACAACCTAGAACTCCAAACCCAGCAATTTCCCAAATTACTCTAACCTAATTACAGGGATTGAGAGCTTAATGAGGGGCAAAGACTAGTGTTTCCTGAACTGTGCTGTGTGTTTCTTTATAAAGCTGCATAGGAAACGCTTTAGGAAATGTAATTTGTTTCTGAAGTGAAGCAGCACAGGAGTTCGAGTGTGTCTGCACTCGAGCTAATGAGAACAACAATTTTAACTGGAAGAGAAGGACTCACATGGGAGAGTCTCCCAACACTTCCTACCCTGTTTTATATCCACACAAACCATTAAAAATGTAATTTAGAGATCCCAGTGTAGGCCTAGTAAGATGGTCAGGGCTTGAGGGAGAGTGTCTGTTCAAAGAAGGGAGGTTAAGGGAACTGAGCTTGAATAAAAGACCAAATTGCTGCCTTCCACTCTAAAATGAAGCAGTACTGAGAATACAGTCAGACTCTTCTAAGGGATGCACAATGAAGGACAAAAGGCACAAGTTGCACAGGGGAAGTGAAGCACTCTTCGACATGAGAGCAGTGAATTCTCAGAATAGATTGCACAGAGGGAATGTAAAACCTCCATCCTTAAAGATTTTCAAAATTCAACCTGGCAAGTCCTGTAGACATCTGATCTAACTTAGAAATTAGCCTAGCTTTGAGGTCAAGGTAGGCTGTATGACCTCCACAGCATGTTTCCAACCTGATTTTTTTGTCATCTGTGATGAGTGAGGAGCTTATAGTGAAAATGTTTTCAAAATATGAAATAGACACCAACATCTTAATGGATATACTGCTATGATGCTGTGTAAGGAGTGAAAGATTAGGGACGTCAATATTCATTTTAATTAAATTAAAGCTTTGATGTCTTATAACTGCAGATGGTGTGAGATAAAAATACCCTTCAGAAAAGCCATTTGCTTTCTGACATATATGTATGTGCACCTGTATGCCTGTCTGTGTGTACACATATGGTAAAAATGCTACTTCTCTAACATTGTCAAAGCTTCTTGTTCTCCATCATGGGCCAAATGATGAAAAACAGGAAGAAAAGAGATAAAATGTGTTCCTCTTCCTAGATTATCATTCCTCAGACAAGCAATGCTCAACCAGGCTGTAAGAACATAAGGACTAAGATCAGCCTACACTACCACTGTCACAAGAATCACTTTTACTGCCTAAAGAAATATCTGAAAGCATTGCAATAAAATTTTCTATACTACAGTGTGTCTGATCAAATGCACAAAGCACAAACTCACTGATTCCATTCCATTCTTCCCAGAAGACCATGATACTGTTTCTGTTGCTTATAACTTAGGAATCATAAAAGGAGCATCAATATGATGTAAGTGATTAACCCAGACAGTAAAATTTCTAAGTAAAAACCAGTAATTGCTTCCAATGTCAACTCAGGCAAGAAGCATAATTTTATTTCACTGTTGTCCTCTTGCATTGTACACATACAGCAAAAACACAGCTATGAAGGAGGTTACAAAAAATGTAATCCAGAAACAAATGCAGTAAATATTATCTCCGAACTAACTTATGACTTCCTGAGTCTTATGTCATCATGTTTTAATAATGCTATTCAGCAGCAGAAAATAAAGTCTCAGTCTTGAAATAATCTTCCCTACATTAAACTTAAATTTTAGATTGGTAACTCTCCTTCTGATTCTCTCCATCCATCACCCTTCCTGACTATCTTTTCACCTCTGGCAGCTGCTGACTGTCTAAATCAAGGAGTTATCCAGACTTAGAGAAATCAGACCTGCTAAAGTTCTCACCCCACACACACACTAAAGAAATCCTCAGCATATAATCCTCCTTCAGACCTTCCTCCATACTAGCTATTAAATTTCAAACCCTGCTTTCACTCTTAGTTGCTGGCTGGCCCATTTAGCCTGCTTGGCCCAGAGAAAAGGCTTGCCAGGCAGTGTAAGAGCACCAGCACACGCGATGCTTGAGCTGGATTTGGCATCAGCAAACAGCCTGCAAAGTGAGTAAGGTGAGCTAATCAAAGCTCTATTTTGATAGGAACTGCTTAGATTGGATGAGAGAGAGTGTCTGAGAAAGACCAGCTGGGAAACAGAAGTAGGGTTTAGCAAGGAGATTAGAGGGAAGATATGGACAGATGGAGAATGTGAACAGAAATTGAACTAAGACCCGAATTCATGATGTAAAAAATGCATGAAGTTCTGAAGGAGAGCCAAAAGGCAGGCTTCCTCTGCAGTCTCACACCAAGGGAGAAATTTCAGGCTCCGCATCACAATTTCACAGAGATGTCTAAGCCATATCTTGTGACAGACTTACCCCTGTATTTGGAGTTTCTAAAGAGTTGACTTAGGCAGCATAGCCCTAACCAACCTGTCTACTGTTAATTCCTCTCTCATATCTTCATTTTAAATGCAGGGACTGCAAGCACTTACCATGCCATTATGGATTCCACTCCCTCAGCTGAACATTGCAGCAGGTAAATCACATTTTTTTACCAGAGTTCAGCTACTTTGTGGTAACAAAATTGAAAGTTATTTTGAGAAATTGAACTGAGAAGATAAGCACAAATGAAAAACTTGCTCTGTCCAAGTGAGCTTTGAGAACTGTTGACAGGATAGCTTCTGAAATTCTGAATTGGCATCAGCAGAGTCAGCCTTGTCCTGTAATAAAAAGTTTGTCTGCACTATGATGTTTATCTATCAGCAGCCATTCATCTTAAAAGCAGGCTGAAGAGACCAGAAAATAGTAGAAAGACTTTTTATAATGACATTTCAGTGAATTAAATGAAAGTTATCTTAATTTAATATTTTTAAAATATTTTTCTTTAATTAAGCTTTAGCACCTAGAAAACAATTTATAAACCTAACTTTAACTGAATCATAACTTTTTCAGTGCAGAATCAATAAAAAGTAACTAGTACATAATTAAGAAATTCACAGGAATTTCTTAATTATGTACTAGTTACATAATTAAGAGAAGACACAGAGAAAAAACAGGAAATAAGAACACAGAAGAATCACAAGACAGGTTTTTTGAGTGACCATGGGACCAAAAGCAGTCTCAATCTTCTAGAGCCTCAAATGTAGTCATTTGAGAAATGAGTGGGATTAATCTTATTCTAAAGTAAAAAATAAGTGGATTATCTATTGTTCCCTTGGAATACTTCCACTTCAGATTATAACAGGAATATACAGTGACCAGATCAGGTGGGATTTTTCACCACCAATATCTAATGTTAAACATGTTATTTCTAGTCCTTCATACCTTAGGCTATATTGTGTCAGCCAAGGAAGACAAGAGACTTCCAGGCTTCAGAAGATAAATGGATGGAGAAAAGTAAAATAGGGAGTAAATGCCACTTCAGCTAAGGAGTGAAAGGAACAAAACAGCGGACATTTTGGCTATTTGATTATGCCTGTCCCTTCTTTTAAATTAATATTAATTCACCCATATTATGAAAAGGGCCATATAGATCTGAGTGGTTTGTTTACTCAGCACGCTGTGGCAAATGCTGTATTGAAACAAATTAACAGCAAAGATGTGCATGATATGTCAGAAGAGCCAAAAATACTAAAGTTGTATTTAATTTTAGAATTTAATTTTTAAATATAATTCTCTTACTCATAGTGCTCAAGATATTCTTGGCTTGGAAAGGAAATCAGTCATGTAAGTTATCTAACCCTTTATGGTATTCCCAATATTCAGATGTAACACAGTTTCACTAAAAAATATCAGTTCTAAGGCATCTGTGCTATTGAAGCTATAAAGGTCATATCTACCAAATATCCCAGGCCATAAATTGAGATAATCTATCCTGGTGTCTCTACTGGATGTAAAGAGTGGTTACTATTTGTCCTATTTAAAATAATGTTTAACACAGTGAAGGACTCTTATCTTGTCCAGCTTTGGTTTTCTTTCTAGATCAACACAGCCAGATCCTTCAGACAGCTAACCAGCATTGTCTAAATCTGTTATCCTTTCTCTTATGCTCAACTTTGAAACATCTCAATCTCTAACTCTTCAGCGGTGTTCAGCTAAACTGCATTTAGTATTAAAGCTGAAGTCTCACCAGCCACTGAGCAGGGCAGAACAACTGCAGCATGTCTCCTACACAGGCACCACTTGTCAGTATTTCCCAAAACACCACTACCTTTCCTGCAAGCACTTGATATATTTAATTCATATTACATCTGAACATTTACTGGTACGCTGGACCATTTTCACTTTTGCTATTGCCTAATCAGCAATGTTCCTCTTTTGTTTTTTGGTTTTGTTTTGTTTTTTTTTTAATTCTTCTTTACCTGTAGTGTCTGTATTGTTATTGAAATTTTGGAACATTGCTATGAAATGCAATTCTGCTATCCAAAGTAATTGTATTTCCTATATCAGTCTAAAAAATGCTACGAGTCATTTCTTCATACTTTAAATTTCAAATTGAATTATTAAAGAGTAAAGCCTAGGACACGTCCCTGTTTGATACACTTGAAACTGCTTTCCTGTTTGACAGCAATCATATTTACCTAAGATGTTCACTTCCAGCTGGCAGATAGAAAACTTCCATTTAAAAATCATTGAAAAAGAATTAGCTTAGCAATAATGTGCTAGAGTAAGAATGTAAAGAAGTGCATCAGAAGGGTCTATTTTTCTTAATATTTAATAATGGAATCTGATCTTGCAGCAATAATATGCAAAACAATGTGTCTATCTTTACTTTTAATATAAAATCACTGTCTCAGAAAAGCAATGCCTGATTAGAAGGATTTTGAGCCTCAGAACAAAAGTAAAGTTAGAACTAACATAGGCAAGCCTTATTAATTTAAAAGTTAAGAAACAAGCAAACAAACAGTTAGTTGCTATTAGTATGCATTGCATTTTGAAACACTGATAGCACAAGAGGATCTGGTCTAGTCAGTATTTCTACAGATAAGAAGCAAACCTTCAGAGATCTGGTTTGAATTTATGAAGCTAATAATGCTGTGAAGAGTATTACAAACAAAAACACATCTAGCTCAAAGATTACTGGGCTACCTTCCTGTCATCCTTTGTAGTTTTTATTTTTTGTGGTGATTATATGGGGTATATCTAGCTCACCAAATATTTTTCATATTTTTCCTGAGGGAATAATGTAGAGTGTTGAAATTTTTAGTATCTGATATGCTAAAAAATAAGTTAGGAATTACTATAAACAAATTAGCCTTCTTCAGGAGAAACTCAGTAGGAAGCTCTGTCCTAAGTGTAACTCAAACGGGCTCAAATCCCAGAGGGGAAAACCAGTCCAAAACCATGACTGGCTCCTTTTGGACAAAAATGCAGTACAGCAGATAATTTACATCAGCTAATTTGATCTGTTGTTCAGCTTCTACTGCACCAAACAACTTGCTAATAAAGCACAGATAGCACTCACCGTCTAACAAAGATTTTATAGACATTGTTCTTCTGCTCCTTTTGGAGAATGTACATTTATTTTATCAGTATCGTTTTCAGAGTTTCAGTCAAAAATGCTCATTAAACTGTAGACAGAATAAAATGCAGGAAGCCAGAATTATCAGGAGAGCATGTGAAAGAAATCCTCTTTTTTATTCCAGTCAGACAATTCCACTGGTAGAACTTTTACCCTCCTATTCATGCTAACTACAGTAATCTGTGGCTTGAGAGGAGATGAAGGTCTGAAGCAAAACAGACCTGAAGTAGGCCAAAATTCGCTCATGGGTATGTGCCCCGCTGTCTTTCTTCTGAGCCTGCTTGGTTTCACTGTATAAATATATCCAGTATTTATTACTTTAAAACAAGGAACATGATATTTACCTATTTCCACACCAAATATTCCAAGTATTCTTAAAAGGGATAATCAAGGTAACCAAGTGAACCAGAAATGAACATAGAAATACTATTGTACCTCTGTTTTTATTTGTCTTTCTGGAAGATAAAAGACTGAGGGATGGGAATCGTGGCCAGGGATGGTTTTCTTAATGTCTATATAAGAGCCAGCTTGAGAGGAAGATGGATAAGCTGAAAGTAGGTGAGAAAAGGCCCAAGTGACATAAAACCAAGGCTCTTTGTCAACTTTGCCATAAATCTCATGCTTTATAAAAGAGTGTTAAGGAAAAAGAGTGAACGCTATAATGATTTTCTATTATGCATGAACGTCCCTTGGTTGAATAGAGAAGGTGTGAAACCAATGAATACAAAAGTATCAGGCAGAAAAGACTGACCCAGTTAAATGTGCTTTAGAAAATAATGTTAATATGACATGTTGCCTAAATGTGGGATATTCTGTCTCTTTGGGAGACCTGACAGATAGAAAAAAGATGCTTCACTTCAGTCACATAAATGTTATTCCAAAGGATATATATAGGAAATACTTCACAGGAAACAGTAGGTTGAAATGTTAATAGGACTCTAAATTGTAAATAATTCAGACCACTGGTGGAAAAAAATAATTTGAAATCGTGCTAAAGCCACATAGTTAAAGGAAAAGATAGGTCCTATTTTAATATTTACACTGGGATAAGAATGTTGAGAATTGTTTCTAAATGTGACAGAGACTGTCTTTGTAACTCAGTTCCCAGTGAATTTGTTTGAAATACACAAAGAAAGCATGTGACAATATTAAAGCACAAAAGAAAATTGGTGGGGAACATCTACACCTTCTCTGGATTGCTGGCCTGAATTCAGTCTCAAGACAAGATTTCCCATCCATAAGCAATGGATCAGCATTCAGGCCTAAGTGTAAGGCCTGTAAGACTTCAGTTGCTAAGTGCATTAACACACTTCCAGGCATTGCATGAAAGCCATATGAATTATGTAAATCAGACTTCTCCCATTTCATTCTTTAGGACTGGTTTATGCATGCTCAAAATGAAGGACCACTTGCCAGCAGTGTCTGGAGAATTTTCATTAAACCACAACCCAGCGATGTCACTTAGAAGCAAAGCTAAAAAAAAAATAAAATTTAAAATAAAAATTTAAAAATTTAGATACTTCCAAAGATGGTTCCTCACTCAACACCCATCTGTACTGAAACACAAATAACAGCTGTTTCTGTAAAAGGTAATTCTTCCTTTATATGAAATTATAGATTTTGCAGAAACCAGAATGTTATTCCCTTCTTCTGGGCTGAATCATAGAATTAAAATGGAAAATTAAAGTAATTGAATTAAGCCTTTTGCAGTACAACTATGTGACCACCTATGCCTCAGACCAAAAATCACTTCTGAATATTTTACAGTAACTAACAAAAATATTAAAAAGTTCCAACCCCTGTTAGCTGGAATTAAGCTCAGATAACAAGAAACCAAGGGAAACACCTATGTCTTGTGCTTCAGCAGTAGAATTATGATACCTGTCATTCTGGCATGACATTAAGAAATGAACCTCCTCCCTGCTTCTGAGGAACCTGAGCAAATGGAAAAATCCACCTTCAAACAGGGTAATTATCCCTACCTTTTTCTCTCTATTCATTATCCATGGAGAGCACTCCTTGCTGAACTACAAGTCTGGTGATCAGTTTAGTCCTGAATAAACAAGCAAAACGTCATGGATATGATAGATGGAAGGTCTTAATTCTACTGGGAACAACTACCTTGTTTTCCCTTTTCAGTGCTCAGATGTACAGCATGTCTGACACTGCAAAGGTCACTTGTGGATGCCCCATCTCCCTGGAAATTTTTAAGGCCAGGTGGGATGGGGATTGGAGCAACCAGGTGTAGTGAAAGGTGTCCCTGGTGGCAGGAAAAGTTGGAACTAACTGAATTTTGAAGTCCCTTCCAACGCACACCATTCTGTGATTCTGTAAAATCATGAAGTTTTAACCTTCTAGTTTTAAAGATGAGAACTTCAGAATACCACAGAAGATAATACACATTAATGTGTGAATAAAGCCATTTAAAATAAATCCCACTCCTAAAATCAGTGTAATTCTTCTCTTAATATAGCAATAGAAGAAACATTGCATTTCTTATGTAAATAAAGACACATTTTGGGGGGATTTTGCTTGAAATAATTACTTTTTGTTTTTACTACATTATGAAGACGTGATTTATTTTTACCTTACAAATATGGTAAATCACACCAGATAAAAATGTTGAGAAAAGTCTCTCTTAATAAACATATTGATAGGATTTACTCTAAGTGTTAAAGCTTAAATGTACAGTTTCTACCCTAAAGCTGACAGTCTGTTGACAGATGTGTCTTTGCATTTGTTTCACAAATACAAACACTTCTGCTGAGTCTGTGCATTGCTTAGCTGTGGATGTTTTATGTGTGTGACAGGTCATGTGCAAGATCTTCTACAATTGGTCTCATTTTAGCTGAACAGACATTTTGCATCCAAAGGCAAAAGGAAGACAACTCCCATCTTTAATTACACATATGCAATCTGTACAAGTGCCAAAGATGACTGTGACTGGCATGTGACTTGATTCTGTGGCACACTGGTGTAAAGCTGTTTCTTTATTATGTTAGACAGTTACTCACAATTTTTTTGTTGCTGCTGAATGGATGAATTGCAATCTTCACTTCCAGACTCTATTGACAGCTCCTGGTGCTCTCATGGAAACCATTCCTATGGCTATTCACTCTATTGAACCCTACCATGCTGGACTACTTGACTGTTAAATAAAATCAGTGCTGGGGAGCTCACTGCCACAGGGAGTGCAAGGGACACAAAGCTCACAAAACAGCAAAATTTGGTATCTTTGCAAAATGTCAATTCCAGTGGCTGGCTTTCACAACTGTTTCTGTTGTTGACAGTTTACAACTCCTAATTTTTTCTTGACTCAGCTATGCTTGATTGCTAATATATATCACTAATGGACAGCACATAAGAACTACAAAAGGGGACAGAGTGGCAAGCAATACTTTTTATTTGGATGAATAGGAAGGCACCATCTATATTCTTTCTGGTGTTCACATAGAGACAATGACTATAACAGACAAGCAAGTGGAATTGTAACATAACCACACAGAAAATTTTCTGTGGTCAGAAAATTAAATGTGCCACCACTGAAAGTAATGTTATCTGGATTTTTTTTTTATTATGTGATTAGCTAGGAGGTTACTTTTCAGCCTTTCACTTATACTAGATTAGATAAAATGTAATGCTTTCCTCTACAAGCTGCCTTAAAGAAGAAAATAATATTTAAAGCAACAGTTCTAAGACATATTTAATCATCTTAGTCAGAGTCTCCATAACATCTTTCCCTGAAATGTTATAAAAACCATTTTCTATTGGAAGAAGGGCTTGACTGATGAAAGGGCACCGTTGGAAGGACAAGCTATCATTTCACTGTAAATCATCACAAGAGATCAGTTTTATTCTTACTCTTTTAGTCCCACCAGTTGTGTAAGGATCAACTTTTTCGCTCAATTGTCATGAAAAATGTGCCTGTGAATCATATACATGAATACATGAACACCCTTTTCACCTGCAATGTTTATGAATGCAGACAAAGACATAACCCTGATTCATGAACTATTAAAAAAGTGATGGTATATTCATCCATGCAAAAAAAATTCATATACACATTCCATTTCCTTAAGGTAGTGAAGATCAATCTTTCATTTCCATTTTATTATTTTATGTTCAGCTCTAGTAAATTCTCTTTTTCAGAGTGAGCTGTTTTGTAAGTTTTTCTGTATTGAACTTCACTCTTTTCAATGACATAACTGTCCCCTTCTACCTTTCCATTTTTTAACTAGGAAATTAGGAATTCTGTGTCAGGAGGCACAAATGTGTACACAGAGAATTAATAATGACCTTAGCTGTTGTGGGCACTGTACATACAAAGAATGAATAAAAAACAGTCCCAGTGCCAAAAATATTTCAAAGTTAAGGCAGCATCTTACTTTCACACTTAGAAAGATAGTCCAAAAGTGATCCTATATTTAAACTTAAGTATAACAACACCACGTGGCTCAAACAACACAGATGTATAGATGAAAAATGTCAACAAGGTTTGCACTTTGCCAACATGTGTGTATGCTTTCACAGAACTTTTGAATGTGATAAAATGTACAAAAGAAATCACTGTCCAGTCTTTCCTGTGCTTCAAGATGATACAGCCCTAAACCCATGGTATAACAAATGGACATGCTGGAGGGAATACTGTAAGTCTTGTGGAAACTAGATAATTTAGATCTTGTTCCGTAGAACTCTCCTTCATAACGTAACTGGACTGAGTAATTGAGAACTGAAACTGCTATAGAAACTGCAAAAGCAATGTATGGCCCTATTTCCAAATGCTGATGAGGTCAATTGATTGCATTCTTCAAGGATCACTGTAAATATTTTCTTTTTTGTTGGCCATGTGCCTTTTCCTCCTTTAAACTTAATGTACCTGACCTCAGCATAATCTGTCTGAACCTCAGACACATTATGAACAAAACTCCATCAGAGAATAACAAGCTTAATGCTTACCATAGCATCAAAGCTAAAGTCAGCCGTGGGAAGTTTACAGAGCCATGTCAACCATGGAAGTCATGGAGTCAACCATGGGAAGTTTACTTCATGGAAGTTTACAGAGTAGCTTCCTCACCCTCTAATACATGGCCAAGTTAGTCCAGTCCACTTTATATTTATGGAAGTTTGTTTTTAATTTCATTGTGCTTGTCTACTTGCACCCTACCTTCCATAAAAGTGTCCCACTCCTTTATTTAGGCTGCAACTACTTTGAGACATGGGCTATTTGCTGCCTGATAGCTGCACACTAGTGAAAACCACATAGCTCATTGCTGTTTGGGTTCAAGGCAAAAGCGTAGAGAACATGTTGGTACAAAAAGAAACAATGGTGTACAAGCTCTTTGTTTTCATGTCTCATTAAAGAATAATGTACGGGTTCAAACTCCACTGTAAAGACCTTTAAACAATGAGTTGTTTGTAGAATTCATCATCCATCATAGAAGGATATCATTTATATTTATATCAAATATATATGTCAATCTATGAAATAAGTGAACTGAAAAATTTGTTCTTAGAACTAGTTTTACTATACTTTTACAATTATATTTATAGTATTATATCTATTCTACAATATTAAGTAGGACCCAACACTTTCTTACAATCCATGAGCAACGTTCTTCAAGATGCTCTTCCAAATCCTCTATGTGAAACTTTAGTGCTCATTCTAGCTTCCCCCACTGTGCTTATCGTTTATTAGTGAATGATGCTTATACAGAGTGTCAATACCATAACTATGGCTTTCCCTTCAAACTTCCAAGTACTGTTTTCCAAGCAGTAGCAGCATGGGAAGCATTTAATACTGCACAAATACGTGAAGCTGCAGGAACTATTAACAGTGGGAGCCTTGGAGGGTATAACAAGATAATGTTGCATTTGAAAGCCACCACAAATTATCAAACAGAGAGAACAAATCCTCTTTATCCAATCCAGCCTGTACTAATCACTGGTATTCACAGATAACATAAAAGATACATATTGCTGAATGGCAACTCTTCCAGAGCTCTGAAAAATACTGACGCATCAACTGACAGAAGGGAATGGTCTCAGATGAAAGGACAGCCAAGAACATATTATATTATAAAGGTTTTTTTTTTTCCAAGACTTATTTATCTTATTCATAAATATCAATCTGATTCCCAAATATGAAATCTTATTTCTCAAGGAAAAGAAATACTGCAGAAATAAAAATTTTTATCCTACTGATGTCAGCCTCCTCTGACCCCTAAAAGAAATAGCCCTCAAAACTTGCATAACTTCCTGATAATCCTCCTTATCCAAAACAAAGAAATTAAAAATGGATCTTTGATATGAAACCTCTTGGTCTGGGAAAGATAGAATATGTACACACTGGGACAGAAGATTATCCACAGAGTCACACATGGCTAAGAAACCTCATGAGGGTCAAAAAGGACAACTAACTAAGACAATTATAAATCTGGTGTTATCTGCCTCTCAGAAGGCACATGCAGCAATTTCAAGGTAAATGCACTACAGACTGTGCCACAAGAGCTGGATGTTGTATGATTAGAAAGGAAATGCTTTCAATTTTCATTTTTTGAAGCACTGTCAGTAACCCCTACACTGGCAATGAACTGCCATATAAAACACAAAATGCCATCCAAATTCTGAAAACGAACTTCTTGTGTTGCTTCCTGAATATTAGTAATATGGGCTCCTCTGTTTCCTGGAAAAGCAGTGAATGAACTAACCATTGCTTTAGACAGCAGATATTCCTCTAGACCTTTCAGCAAGGTGTGCAAACAGACTGCATACACATGTATTGGAAATGAATGTGTCTGTCCTCATGCTGTACTGATAGCTGTAGAATTGTATATTATAAAAAACAAAAAGCAAGCAAATACTTCTTACCATAAAACCCTCAGTGTACTGAAACTGAGCTCTGGAACTGTCTTCTGCTGTGGGACTCAGGGGCTTAGGATCAGACATAGAGCGTTGCATCATCTTTGCTGTCTTTGGGCTTGATGGAGGAACCTTGGCCATGTCAGCATGCAGCATCTTCTGAGGGCTGATGTCATCAGTCATGGGTTTTTCATAAGGTACAAATGCTGACTCTATAACTTTGCTTGGTGAAACAGGTGAAATGGGTGAATAGAGAACTTTGGGAGATTTGGGAGGGGAAGGGACTACCTGTAATGTGGAGTCTGGGCGAAGGTGGGATGTGTATCCTATCTCTAATGGTGTTGGACGTTTTTTATCTTTCTGAGGAGATGAAGCTGATAGATATTGGGGACTTTGAGTGTCTGATGCTGTCTCTGTTTGACATCCCAGACTTTCTCCTTTGTATGTCTTTTCTGGAGCTGAAATGTGCTTTATGATTTCAACCTTAGCATCCCATCGGGCCCTGATTGAAGGTGTTCTTATTGTTCCTACAGGTTCTGTTTGCACAGAAATCTCTGCCACTGTCTGAACTGCAATACTAGATACCTTGGAGAATGGTTTGCCTTTGTCTGCCTCAGTGGTGCTCTCACTGTATTTCCCTACACGAGGCTTCCTTCTGGATCTGCTGGAAAGATCCCATTCATCTTGGTCTTCATCATCAGTCTGAACACTTGTATCAACACTCTTCTTAGATCTCCGTCTCCTGTTGGTGTAACCTCTTTCTGCTCCATCTTCATCATCAGTTTGCACTCCACTGTCCACTATTTTTTTGAAACACCGGGGCTCTTCTTCCAGGGTCTCCTCAAACTCCTCATAGGGACCACGTAATTTTGGCATAGAACTTCTCTTTTTCAATTGCTTCTCCTCTCTAACATCAATATCCTTAAGAGACATTTCTGAAACTGAGCTTAAGATACCAGATCTGGGTATGTATTGGGTAATGCCATCAGACTGAACTGTATACCATGCTTGACTTTGTGGAATTTCAATACCCAGCACTCCTGAAGCTGTAGTGGTCGTGTCATCAGTAGGCCAAAACTGGCCATTTTCTGTGCTCGCATACTGTCCTTCCAGAAGTGTTTGATCTGTGGTAGTTTGTGGTGACCCAGTTCCTGAAGGGTCATAACCATACTGATATATTTGACGAAGTTTTTGCTCCTCTAACTGCTGGTGGAGCTGCTGTTGAAGTTGTTGGAATTGTTCAAGCTGCAACTGCTGCTGGGCTAATGTCTCTTGTCTCATCATAAACTGAGCTTGTCGTTCCTCCTCCTGCTGAAACAAGAGATGATGTTTCATGGATTGCAACTCCTCAAGCTTTTTTTGAACCATAAACTTTTCTTGTTCCCTAAATCTTTGAATTTCCTGACGTTCCCATTCCAGCTCTTCTGCAAAGCGCTGCTGCTTAATTTTCTCAAGCTCAAGAAGTTCCCGTTCCAAATCAAGCTGCTGCTGTTTGCCTTCTTCAGGGGCAATGAGAAGGGCAACCTCATCATCAATTACATCTGTATAAACTTCAGATGCTGTAGTTAAAGCAGGTACCAAGCTGGTTGGCTCAGAGGTAATAGTTTCTATAGAATGAGGTGGCAACCCCGTCTCCACACCAATGGCAGTAATTGCTTTATCTTTTTCAGCTGCCACAGTTGTCAAGAAACTATATGATCTTGGGAGTGGCTGAGTCTGTTGCAAAGTTGATAAAGAGGGCACTGAGTCAATTGTTTGGAGAGTAGGTAGATCTCTGACACTTGTACTGAAAATAGAACCGGGTTGTGTGGTGATGGCAAATGTGGATGGGATTGGAGTTGCTACTGAAGAATAAACAACACCATTGGATGATCTTAAAACACTTCCAATGCCAAACTGGGAACCCACAGTGGACACCATTCTTGCTTGGGAATATTGTGGCGTACTGAGCCCGAGGCCAGAAATCTGCCGAGTCTCTGGATATGGACCTGTAGTCTTGCTTGAGTAATCCATAACCTCACCTGAAATTACAGGGCAAAGTTACAGTCCAGTCCCACAAAAGAATGCTGCTTTGCGGATTCTGAAAGTCATCCCATCTTGATGAAATAAATAGGAAGGGGAAACTGCATGCAAATCTTCAGGTTAATGGTCTACTTTAGACGTGAAGGAAACAGCATTTCTGAACATGCAGGCACATGCAGGCACCTCTGTGCAAACACATACATAAAATGAAGAAATGAAAAATATGTGTAATCCGGAATAATTTGTCACACTGTCCAAAAGAAAACAAAATAAGAGAAGGAGGGGAAAAAAACAATAAAAAAATTATCCTGAAATGAGGTGAGGAACATCAAAATTATATTTCAAAGAAAGATCTGCTGCTGTGTCATACTGACCTGTAGTTACTCTTCCAGAAGTAAGATCTACTGCTGTATCAGTTGCCCCAACTCGATAATCAAAGCTATTCTTGCTTCTGTATGCAAATAGTCCAGCTTCTGATAAATTTGTGTCAGACATAGATGGTTTCATACCTCCAATTCCTCGGTAACCATATGACCCTGAACGATCATACTGATAATGGTCATCTCTGTAGCCAAAGCGATCTTCAGGAAGTGTAGTAGAAGGCTGCTGTGCTGTACAGCTCCTACCAAATGGCAATTTATAAACCATATCACAGCAGACAGCTCTTCTCCCTGCAGTCAGATCTACAGGCTTTTCATCATCTTCTATTACCGTTGTTATGATACCTGAAGCAGTTTCATCCATTGTTACTACTGTTCTGTGGGATTTCGTAGTGCTAAGGTCAACTGCTCCACTCTCTGCTGGCTCCTGAGAAGTGGAGAGATCAGTCCAACCATTTGTAACCCCAACAGGTGGTACAGTAACAGGCTTTGTAGTAGCCCATGTCCCTGCCTGTGTTGAAGTACCTAGCGATAAATTTATTGGCACTTCATCTCTACCTACAGAGAAGGCCTGGCTGCCTGTTACTCTGTATGCAGGCTCAAAATGCTTTGATGTTGTTAGCTGCAGTGGCGTTGTCATCGTGTGTCCCAGATCCACAAGGCTGTCTGTGCTGGTGGTGTAGCTCACAGTGGCAGTGCAAGTCATTACAGTCACTGTCTCAGTGACTGCAGGCAGAGAAGTACCAGCAACACATGCAGTGCTAAGATTTATTATGGATGGCTGGACAGTACTTACTGGCCTTCCACCTGTGTCACTTGCTGGCATTTGCCTTCTTACATCCATGGAAACAGCAGAGAGATCCATACAGCTGTCCCTCATCTCAATGTCCATCTTAGTTAAAGTGCGAAGATCAATGACATCGCCCAAAGGATGGAATCTTCCATTCTCTCTGTATCTGGGTTGGTCTACAATATGTAGTGGCTCTGGAGGTATAGTAATAGCAACACTACCTAAACCATAACCAGGCACTGGACCCTTAACCACAGACACTGTAGTCTTAGTTATGTCTGTTGTTACTACTTCTGGTTTTGAACTAGGTATTTTTTCAAAAGTTGATTTTGTTGTCACAGGAATAGCTTGCAGTGCACCTGAAAGGTACATACTCTGACTTGCCATACTTTGAATATCCATAGTGTTCATGGATGTCGTAAAAACTGGTTGCATAGGCTGGGGAATCTGTTCTTTAGAAGGTGCTTCTAAAGGCCAGCTGGTAACAGCCTGGCTAGTTATAGCTTCAGTGGGAGTTCCAGGCTCAGATGGCAAAGTGATGACAACATAGGTTTCCTGTGAGGGTTTTGCCAACCTTGGTGAAGATTTGTTAGAGTGTGGAGACAAAGGGGAAGTGGGAGATGGTATTTTGTATTCAGCTGTGGATACCAAATTCAGAGTCATACTTGAAGTCAATGGCAAACTTAGTGGTTTGGGCTGTGTTTCTGCTGGCTTATGAACAGCTATTGGGAGTGGAGGAATTGCTGGTTTAGGAGCAATTGGAGGTTTAGTTACTTCAGGTGGCCTGTGACTGAAAACAAGCCCTGCTGGAATGGAGGATGGTTTGGGTGGTACAGGAGGTGGTGTTGGGGTGTATGTTTTAGTGATAGGTACCACGTGATCCTTTAATACAGCTGTGGACTCTAGCGTTGGAACACTTGTGACAGGAGGTACTGCTGTTGGAGCTGCTGCTGCTGGAGCCTTAATCTGTGACTTCTTTTTGGGATAAATGGCTGGCTTGGGTAAAATAGGTGGTGGTGGTAATGGTGGTGGAGGAGGTGGTGGAGGAGGAGGAGGTGGGGGTGGAGAAGGATGAGCAGGAGAATCCAAAGAAGAGCTTCTAAAAAGAGAGAATACTTTGGCTGAAACAGCAGGAGCTGAGGAAGGCACAGAGACCATGCTGGTCTTACTTACAACACTGTGAGTGAGTACAGAAGATGTTTCTGATGCAGGCTCTATAACTGGTACTGGTACTGGTGCTATATATATAGGCGGTTGCTCAGATGCAGCATTAGTCAAATCAATCCTTGCAATATCAACACCCAACTCTTTGTGTGGCTCTTCATGATGAATTTTGACACTGCCAGCCTCTACTGTACTTTTAATTTTTCTAGCTTCTTCCTTCTCTGCTTTGGAGGTATCAAAGGTAATGATGTCAGCTGCATATTCCTTGGATTTTGTAACTGTAGTTGCCACCACTAAAGGTGCAGTTTCAGGCAAACAAACTGCAGTTTGCTCCACACTCTCTGCATCTGATTCAAGAGATGGTTTTTTAGTGGCTCCGGCAATAGATTCATAAGGCATGCTCACTTCAGAGTACTCTTTTGCAGATGTTAAGGGAACCTGTGTTACTATCCTGACACCTTCAGAATCTGCTGGTTTACTTACAGCATCTGCTGGACCTACAAAACCTGTGGTTGCACTATCTATGGGTGAGGAACTATCTGTGGTAGAAACTGAAGATGTAGATGATGTTAAGGAAGCTGTATCAGAAGGTAAAATTGATGCAGCACCTTCTGATGTCTCAGAGTATGTCAATATTGATGTTTCATGAGAAATTATTTCTTGAATTTCTCTAGCATAATCTGTTAAGTATTCATCTTCAATTTCCTCTGCTGTAAAATGCTGTGTTATTTTAACATCTGGGATAGAAAGTGTTGTGCTACTGACAGGTGATACATCTGAGATTGCTGAAGTAGTGCTTGATGTTAAAGATGTACTATCCACTATTTCTCCACCACCAGATACCTTTGTATCAGATGTGGGAATGAAATCTGAAGCTGGTTGTGTTGGACTAGACCCTGGGGTTAGCTGCATTTTCTGCCTTTTCATAAGCTCTTCATAAGCAGCTTCTGCATCTAACAAATGCTTTTCCTCCATGGTGGAAGTCACTGTGCTGTCTAATACAACTATTTCATGACTTTCTGGGATAATGTAAGAACTAGAAACAATATCTTCTTGAGGCACAATAGTATGCAAAGTCTCAACCCTATAGTAGTCTTTCTCTAAATCACTAATTTTCTGTGGTTCACCATAGACCTGTTCTGAAGCTCTTGGTTTTTTCTCTTTTCCTCTCTGTTGTATATATTCACTGCTCTCATCTTGTCTCATAACAAGACTAGTATCAATACTTCCATTGTAAGTATCCTCTACTAAAGATTCATAAATATAATCCTCTATTAGCATTCCACCATATAAAGATTCTTTTTCAAATACTTCATCTTTTTCATTTGACATTTGAAATGATTTGGACTTATGGATCATCTCCTCATATACCTCTTCAGCACTTTTCAATGTCTTTTGACCACTCTCTTCTTTCGGGAGTCCAGCTGGTTGTTCATCTGTTGGTGAGTATAGAGAGACGGCAGTAGGCAATTTGTAAACTTTTTGCACTTCTATTATTTTTTCTGGGCTGATTTCAAAACCTTCAGGTTCTGACTCAATGCTGGGTGAATATTCAGAACAAGAAGATCTGTGCAGCTCTTCCATTTCTGCAGCCTGTCGTAATTCTTCTGTTGGAGATGCATCTTCAATAGGAGAAAGATTACTTGGTGGAGTCTTTGGACGTTCCCGTCTTCTCTGGGCTCTGAGTTCATCCTTGTCCTTTTTAGATTTTTTGCTAGAACTTTTTCTTTGTTGCTGTTCTAATTCACGTTGTTTCTCCTGTTCCTTTAGCAGTTCTTCCTCTTCTCGTAGTTCTTCTTCTTCTGAAGAATCTTCAATAGTGGGAAGAAGAGGACCATGTGTCCGATGCCTTGCTTTGCGCTGTTGTTTGCTCTCACCTCCCAGTTTTTTGTGACTAGGACTACTGTCACTGTCTTCGTCAAGTGATGACACTGAAGTAGGAGAAGTACCTGGTGTGAAACTAGAAGCATGTAAACTAGAAGATCCTTCTCCTCTAGATCTATCTTCTGGTGAATCTGTAAGACTCTCCATCTCTAGCTCAGGCTCTTCATCAAAATATAAAATACCTTTTTGTGGTTCAGATACTTCAGAATATTTGTTTGTTATTGTACTATTTAGTTCTATTGTTTTGAAACGTCGAAGGCCTCCTCCTCCAGATACTGCAAGTTCTTCACTGTCTTGACTTTTACTTTCCCTGTATTTTGGCTCTGGGCTTTCATCAAAAGTCTCATCATCGTCATCGTGCCATGAATGTCTTCTTCCTGCATCCTCATCATAGCCTGCACTGCTTTTCCGTGCCATTCTTCTGTGTTTTCCAGGTGTTCCTTTGGCTTTGCTTTTCACTTCTTCTTTCTTTTGGCTTTCAGCTGCACTGATCTCTTTGAGTTGATTTCTAATGAATTCGTCATCTTCAGAACCTGAAGCATCTTCATCAGCACTCATCTCTATAATCTGTTTTCTAATGAAGTCTTCCTCATCACCTGATCCCTGGCTGTCATCTCGTTTGTACTCATCACTGCTCGAAGAACCAACACTAGTTCTTCTCTTTCTCCTTGGGACAGGTGAGTTTTCACTCTCACTGCTGTCCTCCACAGAGTCATAGCGTTGTTGTCTTCTTGCTGATATGTCATCTCCTTCTTGTTCTTCCTTGTAGTCTGCCTGGGAGGAGGCAGTTCCTTTGCCCTCTTCTACAATGGTTCCTTCACCTTCTTTGATAGCTTTTAAGTCTTCCTCATCTGAACTGTAAGACTCTGGAGTGACGGGCAAAGGCTTTGTTTTAAGTTGATCCTTTGTCTGTTCACCATATGTTTCAGAAGGCTCTTTGCTTTTTGCAGATTTTTCATCAGAAAGAGTGCTTGCCTGAGCTTCTAAAATTGAGAGTACAGTACTTTCCAATTTAGCTAGATCTGAGGGGCTTGGTGGACTTTCTTGTGAAATGGTGTCTTTCTTACTAGTTTCTTTGAGTAAATCCTTTTCATCAGTGGGGATATGACTTGGAATTTCACCAAGTGAACTTGATATCCCGTCAGAAGAATACCCGGTGTCACTCAGACCTTGTGGACTTTTCTGCTGCTGAGAGCTTGATGTGTCTGATTTGTCATCCTCCTTTTCCTAAAAAATAAATACATAACGCGTGTGTATATATTTATATATAAATTCTTAATTCCTCCTGGCAATTAAAAAGTGTTTGTTTTTTTTTTTCTAAAGGATGAGTTCATGCCTCTGATGAAGACTGAACACTAATTTTCCCATTCAAAGCTACTAGAATAAAACAAAAAAGTTCCTCAAATTTTGATTTTTTGCATTGACTCTAACTAAACTTTGCATGGCTGTCCACACTGGCAACTGATTTTACTAGTTTCAAGATGAACTTCTATTTTTCAACATAAAATTTAATTGTTTTAAGAACACTTAGTAGTGATAACCTGCCATTTGATCACACATTCATGGGACAACTTGCCCAGGGATTTATTTATTTGATGACTTTATTTACTATGTTTCAAAGATGCCTACATGGTTTTCAATAAAAAGTAATATAGCTTAACAAATCCCTGCAGAATTTCTGAAGTCTGCTACTTTCTTTGCTCATTCAACATTTTATACTTGGCTGGAAATGTGTCAATCTTCTCAAATTTTGCACTCATGATTTGATTTTTTTGGATTGAAGTATTACACATTTCAACATGCAACAGAATACATAGAGCAGTGAAGCATGATTTAATGACATTTGTAATGTCCCCATATATTGAAATGTTCCCTACAGCTAGGCACTGTACAAATATTTTTTAAGTACTTCATAAAAAAGAAGTTTCTTGGTAAATTGGTAGTGCAGAATAAGCTGCTGGTAGGGCAGTTTAATTGCAGGGAGGAAAGCACAATGGCCAGCCATTGATTAAAGGAAGCAAACAAGGCAGGCATTCGAGCATCAGAACCAATGTTTTCCTTCTCATCCCTAATGAAACACCCTTAGTCTTTCCAGATTTTTCCACCTCATTCTGACCGACAAGCATCTCTATCTCCTTCTATAAATAACAAAAATACTAAAAATATCCTACAGAAAGTATTTCTGCACCAGTTTCACTCCTGCTTCTTGCAGCTATGAAATGCTCTGTACTTAGTGAAAGTACCTCATTGTTCAGCTAAAACACAGTTCACTCTCCAAAATACAGGTCACCTTAGCTCTTCTCTGGGCTGACAATTTTAGGAAGTGTCCCCAAATCCACTGGCAATTTGAGAAAAAGCATCCCAAATTCTCATGATTTTTATAATATGATGTGATTTTTATTTTTGTTAGGGATCTCAATTATAGAAGTAGGTTGTATTTATTAGCTTTGCTAATCTAAGTCAGTGATTTCTGAAGTAGAGCTAACTATTTATTTAAAGGTTTAATTTATGAACTTCATTGGTAACAAAATTATTTGAAAAGTAGTTAAAAATACTGTGGAATAAATATACTAGAAAAAATATCATGAATGCTAATTATAATTTCATTTAAACTCAAGCTGCTATCAACTATCAAAATTTTCAAAGTTTATTCACACTAAAGTTACATTTAGGGTCAAAACATCAAAATTCAAATATTCTTTATAGTCAGTCATATTACTTTTTATAACCAATCAGGTTAAGATTTAATTTACTTTTAAGGTATGTGTTTTTGTTTTTAGACATATCACTTTCAACATAATCCTACATTCAAACACTAATATTTATATTAGTATTAGAGTATTTATATTAATATTACAGTGTATACTAATTAATACTTTATTAGTTAATCATCATTCACAGGAGTGATTTATTAAATGGTTTGAAAAATCAGATACTACGCTGAATATAAACTGCATTTGTTCTTATCAACATTATAACCAATATTTCAAATTCAAATATCGGATGTCACAGCAAAGTCCATTGCAAATAAAAATCCAGTGTGAAAACAAACATTTCTAAGGACTTCTTGAATGATAAGGCTGTGATTAATATATATATGGAGAAAGCTGCAGTACTTACAACAACTTTGGAAAGGCATCACCATTTGAAGCCTACAGCTCTCAATATTCTGAAGAACCTAGTCTTGGATATTCTCTAGTCCTTAAGGACAGAATTATGTGTGGTCTTTAAAAAAATTCAGCAATGAAGCAAAATTTAAAAATTCAGGTCTTGTATATTATATTTACATTTTTGTCCTTTTTATTAAAGAGGAAAGTTCTTAAGGGAAATTTCTTTTGCTATGTTTCAAATATATATATCATTAAAATCAAATTATTTTTCCCTCTATAAATAGCACACTCCTCACTAAAACTTCACCTGACATTTTACTGTTATTTTTTCATTTATGACCAGTATGTTCAGACTTATGAAGATATACCCAGCAAAACTCATTATGATCAATTTAGATGAGCTACTGAAAAATACAAACATTGCTCAAGCTCAGAAGGTTTCCCAGGAGCTGATGGACAGAATGCATCCATCTAGTGAAAGTGAACCTCTCGGATCTTGCTTCTCCAAGATGTTGTGATAGTGCTGGTTACAAAGCAGAGACAGAAGGCATCGACTGAACAGCTAAGCACAGAAAAAGGTAGAGAACAACTGGCCATGGAACAGCTTCTGCCATTCTCCCTGCAGCTGAGTCCAATATCTAATACCTACTGTGACCAAACCAGAGGAGATGGCAGCTGTTGCCCACCCTGGTGTTGAACTTCAGTGAATGACATAAATGACTGCTATGAATCCCAGGAAACTGAATGTGAGAAAGTCTGCTGTTGGTACAGTAGAGAGAAGAGTAAGATCTACATTAAGGACAGACTTCATGTCTCACTAGAAATAAAAGGGATTAGAAAAATCCAACTTTCTTCTTAAGGTTACCAAAATATGAATATATTTTTTAACATTTTTGTTTGTATCATTGCCTGCATCATGGTATACACAAAAATTATCCTGCATATCATGTTTTGAGATCAATATGCATGTAATTTACAATAGGCAATACTTACAAGAAAAGCCTCTGGGCTTTTATTCCCTATTTTGTGTAGTCTGAGACTTAGGATATTGCCACTAGCTACATCTGTTCTTAAAGGACAGCTAACTTATTTTCTGTGGTATTAGCCATCCCATCCACAAGGACAGCAACATTGTTAAACTTGCAAATGTATCATAAACATAAGATTTTTAGATGAATGACAAAATATTGCCAAAACTATATTGATAAAGATCACATATATATATATATATATATATATATATATATATATATTCCACAACTCGTTGAGACTGAAAAAAAATAATTTAAATAAAAAAATACTTTTTTTCCCCTTGTAAATTAGGAAATACTTTGGTACATGTCACAGTACTGGGCTTTTCTGAATATTTCAATTGTGTTTTCTCTGAGTTTGCCTACTGGGTGTTTTTAATACTGGACAAATTTAGATGTAAAACAGACATTGATGAGAGAAATTTCTTGAGAAATGAGGAAGAAGGAGACTTATAAAAGCTGCAGTTTGAAGAAGACTTTAAAAACAGCAAATGCAGCCTCTTTAACTAATGTTAAAAATGATCTAATTTCAACTATATTTGTGCTATTCCAGTGGCATTTCTGTGATGCCAGAGTCAATTCATTATACGACTATTTTGTATGAGAAGTTTTAGCTTTATAAATATTATTTGTTTGTACTCTTCCTCACTTTTACTATTCTTATTTGAAAATATAAAACTTATGGTTCAAAAAACATCTGGATGTGGTCCTTGTGGGCATGTTTTAGTGGTGAAGGTGGCAGTGCTGAGCTAATGGTTGGGCTTCATCAAGAAAAAAAAGGCTTTATGATTCCTTAAATCACACTTTGAGACTCAAGTATTTTAAAATGTTTCAATATTGAAGTCACTTTTTTTCTTTGTTTAAAGGATACTAGATCTCTAAATTCAATTGATATCCGTCATTTGTCCTGAACCTGAATGGAGCCTACAAAAAGGGTACAGTGAGAATATTTACAAGAGCATGGACAGGGTAAGGCAAAATGGCTTCACACTTACTGAGGGCAAATTTAGATTAGATATTAAGAAGGAATTCTTTATTATGAAGGTGGTGACTCACTGGCACAGGTCGCCCAGAGAAGATGTGGATGTCCCATCCAGGGAAATGCACAAGGCCAGGTCGGATGGGGCTTTGAGCCACCAGATCTAGTGGAAGGTGTACCTGCCCATGACAGAGGGGTTGGAATGGGATGAACTTTAAGGTTCTTTGGAACTTTCCAATACAAACCACTACATGATTCTGTGATTTCCCATGGATTATTCTACTGTTTGTACTGAATCAGAACTTTAGCCTTTTCATGGCTTCAGGGACTTATTGCTGCCTTTTTTTTTTTTTTTTTTAAGTGAAAAACAGGATAGCAAAAATTGCTTATCTACTATTGGAAAGCTAGATGAGTTAGAAACTACCATTTCCACAGAATTGAATATAAAATGACAGCAGTTTGTCAAGTGCAGGAAGGTTTTCCCTTGCATCCCTAATTAAAAATATACCTAGCTGAAATCCTCCATATGATTCTACCCTGAAATACGTGTAAATTATATTCTTCAATGTGTACATGTTGTCTTTTACCTAGTCAAATAGAAACAATGTGTGATATCTAAATTGGCATCACCTCTTCCACTTTATCACACGCTCTCTTGGGAAGAGCTGTGTCTAGCAGTGTTTGATGAACAGCACAGACAACACTGAAGTACTTCAATAAAGAAAAATTAAAAATAAATCAGAGTAAGTTTACTAAGCACAAGCTAGGTGAGAAACCTTCTTTATTTTTAATGCTGAACAATTTGAAATAGGATATTCCCAGATCTCCTTTTTTTTTGGTCCAAAAGGTAGGATTTCTGGCTATGTTACTCTAAGCATAATTCAGGGATTCCCTCAGTACAATCATACACCATAACTCTTTATATGATCAAGAGCAGTAAACATAACATGTGATAGGAGGTTTATTTCAGACAGGAGACTTGGTTCATAAAAATAGAATTTTCCAAAGCAAAATTTCTGAATTAGAATATTTTTCTGTCCAGATATCTTAGTTACTACCAGGAAATACATAAAACAAAATCAACCAAATCCTTGGCCTTGTTGACTAGGATTATTTGAAAACATAATTCTGGCAAAGGTTAAACAATTTCCTTAAGCCTACTCCTACCCTTGTGGCCGCATTTCTCTTCACAGACAAAAGCAAGGCACAGCTTCCTAAAGATATTTTTTGGGAAACACAACGAGAAACCTCAGAGAAAGAAAAAACAATTCTTATCTCATTTGCTGCTCCTCTTGTCATGCTCATGAGGAATGTATTCTGGAGATTGTTTACCTGGGGTGACAAATTGCATCCACATGTGTGTGTTGGGACTGTCAGGAGACAGTCATGAGATTTGGTTGAGTGCTTGTGCAGTTTCAGTTTAGATGTATTGTAATATAGTATAGAGTGATACAGTATAATAAAGTAATTAATTAGTCTTCTGATATCAGTGGAGTCAGATGCATCATTTCTTCCCTTCATCAGGGTTACCCTGAGTTTAAAATATACCCTCATAACATATTACTTTCATAACATAGTAATCAGCACTTAATTTGAGTGCTGATACAAAACCCCTTAACTTTTAATTTCTCAACAAATTGTGCATGCTATTCTCTTCAGCTGATAAAGTGACTTGAATACAGACCTCTAGTACATGCTATGATAAACTCACCCATTCCTCTGACTTGAGAGCCCACAAGTACCCTACCTGAATGTACTTGTCTATATGAGATAAATCAATTAAATGGTAAAAAGATGTAAAGATTTCATACTTTTATGTACCATGTTCAGGCATCACAAAGTATTCCTAAAATTTATATTCTATTTTGTTATTGCAAAGCACTGTACATGTTACTCTCTCAGATTATTCCCTTTTGGGATTGAGAACTGTGAAAACATTCCAATTTCAACAATTAATATTTGAGGTCTGAAGATTCAAGACATCAAGGTAAATAAATCTGAAATATTGGAAAAATTGCTGAACAGGAGCTTTGCCTTAGTTTCAAATGCTTAACTGCTTGAGACTTAAAATCAGACAAGTAACCTTGAAATGCTCATGTAGAGCATATGACTAACTGGTGAAACTTTCACTCAATGGCAGTAATTGATTTTATCATTTAGAATCATTTTGTAAAGAGAATAACAGTAAAACAGGAAGGAAAGGGTCCGTAAGGATCAGATTCTAAGGTGGAGAGAGGGGAGTAGGAGGCAGAAAAACACTTACTATTTTTTCTCGCACTGCTTCCACGTGGTCGGCTCCTGACAAAGGTGCTGTTTGAACAGGAATTTCTGCTTCCTGAGCTTTTTCAGCTTTCAAAACCTCTTGTGAAATCCGAGTCATCAAATCATCTTTCTTAACATCTTCTTGCTCCTTAGCCTGCAGTCCCTTATGAGATGCTTCAACTTCTGCTTTCTCTTCAGCAACATGGTCCTTAATTTCAGCTGTAATTTCTTCCTTTTTGTCTTCTGGATGTGGTGTGCTCTTTTCTGGGAGCACGGTTTCTTTATCTTCTTCCAATGTGCTTAGGGGTGTCTTTTGGTCTGCAGTTGTTGCAGAAATTTTATCTGCTGAAGGTGTCTTAGAGAGTTTCCCTCGCTGAAATTTTGTTTCTTCTTTTTGACCTTCCTCTTGGATTTTATCCACTGATGAAGTTTTCTTAATTTTTTCATGTTGAAGTTTTATATCTTTCTGAATTCCATGTTGGATTTTATCAACTGAAGATGCCTTTGGCAATTTTACCTCCTGAAGTTTTGTTTCTTCCCTCTGAGCTGTAGGTTGGATTTTGTCAGCTGACAGTGCCTTTGCCATTTTCATCTGTTGGAGTTTTGGGTCTTCTTTCTGAATTCCCTGTAAAATTTTGTCAGCTGAGGGTACCTTTGCCAATTTTGCCTCTTGGAGTTTTATATCTTCCTTCTGAACTCTCTGCAAAATTTTATCAGCTGAGGATGTTTTTGCCAGCTTTGCTTCTTGAAGTTTTTCATCCTCCTTCTGAACTTCCTGCAAAACTCTGTCATAGGAGGCTGTCTTTGTCAATTTTGCTTGCTGAATCCTTGGGTCTTCCTTTTGAGAAGCATGCTGGATTTTATCAGCTGAGGGTGTCTTGACAAGTTTTCCCTGTTTAGCTTTTGCATCTTCCTTTTGAATTCCTTGCTGGATTTTATCAGCTGACAATGTTTTTTCCAATCTCCCCTGCTGAAGTTTTGGAGCTTCCTTCTGAATGCCTGGTTCTTCTTTTGGCTTTGCTGCTGCTGGAGTGGGTGGTGTGGAAGGCACAGGCCGCTTCTGAGGAGGAGCAGGTGGTTTGGATGTTGGTTGTGAAGGGCCCAGTTTCAGAAGTGGCATCTTGCCCATATCTCCAAGTTGTCCTGACATTGCCCTTTGGGTCTGGCAGTTTAAGCACAGCCATTCCTGCACCTGTGATACAACAAACATATAAAGTTACTTATTTGAAAAAGTAACAGTGAAATCATACAGTGTTTTCGGCTGATGCATTTGAATTCTTTCAGTCTGAATGCCATGCATACTGGTAAGTTATTTCTTTTCTTTCCTGCTCTTGCAGGAAGCTCCATAGCACCATTCCAGAAACACAGCATATCAGGTTCCAGAAAGCCAAGATGAACAAATATTAAAAGGCACAGTGAAAACTAACAGGAAATACATTTTTCCAAAGTATTGATGACCTATATGTGCAAAGTCTAACATATATTTCTTTCTAAAGCCTCTATAATCTATCAATAGGTCCCTATAATTTTGCTAGTCTGAGAAAAAGGGACCCAACTGGCACTCATGGCTGTGTTTCTCTCAGGAAATCCTCACTTGAGGTTTGGTATAGGTATCTGTATAAATTCATTATGGCTGTAACTCAACAGGAAGATCACCTCTCTGCTCACTTGACTGCTAAATCCCTGCTGCACACTGGCTCCTTGTACTCTTCTTCCCAAAAAATCAGAAAAAGGACAAGTGCTTCTATCTGTGCAAAAGATCTCCTTGCCAGTTGCCTAGCTACTACATGAGAGGAGTAGTCACACTGTTCCCAGTGGGATTTAGTTCATAGTTCCTTTAAAATAGGGAAAGAAAATTTTAAGCACACAAAGGCACTGAAAGGAAAGAAAAAACAGTCTCTTCTGGATACTAGAATAGCTAATGAAGGTTTATTTCACTAGTGCAATATGAGCTTCACTGGTGGATAAGTGGTGTATAATGTGCAATAAAATCTACATTTAAAAATAGCTGATCAGCAATTTTTATAATTGATATATAAATTACAAGAAACAGATGATACGACAAAAATCTTAAGTAAGAACAGCTCAAATGGGCTAGTTTTATGGAAATGCAACTAAAGAGAGGCTATTAAAAATTCTGGTTGAGGCACAAGCAAAGCAAGAATATATGCATTATCATTCAGGTCATCAAAAGATTGTCTTGTGGATTTATTATTCTACTTTTATAGAAATGACCAAACTAGTGAACATCCTAGTAATTGACACAAAATCATTTAATAAAAGTACCCGATAATATTGTCCCAAAAAATGCAGTTTATCAGCTGAATTAGTAGTCTCCCCTAACACTTACTATATCCTTTGCAAATACAAACTGAATGTGGCTCTGTATCAGACTATTAATTATAATTTAGGCTTGAATTATTTTCTGTTGAAAAAAGCAGTAAACATAATCCTCCAGGATCTATTTTTCTCCTCCCTAGGAGCTAAAGTATTCCAACTACACATCATTTGTTGAGGAAGCACTAATTAAGAAATACATTTTTTTTAATGAATGTACAAAATATAACTAATTTTTCTTGTAAATATTTCTTTTAGATGAGGTTATCTGGAATTCTTAGCACAGTTTCCTCTCTTTTCCTAGAAAACAGTATTGGAAGCCATACATATGTTGTGTACTGTTTTTTATAAACTGAAAATAGAAGCAATGCTCCAGGAAACAAATCTGCCCCACAGAAAATCATTATATTATTATTAGAAGTCTGAAATGGACTAAAAATGCTAGATAACATTTAGCATAAAAAGACTACTGAAAAACAGATCAAATTTCATAGTAGCTTTGATTGTTTTCTCATAAAGTTTGTGAAAATCAATATAAAGAAGTTGGCAATATAATTATCATAGTTATTTTTTTAAATTGAATGGAGGCCTGAAAATATTTTGAACCTCAAAAAAGGGGGTAGATTTTGCTTTATCCATTCAGCCTGAAAAATGCTCATTTCCCAATGTAAGCAGAAATAATGCCATTATTATTTGTGCTAATATAGCTTTAGTCAGCACAGGGCACGAGAATAAGACTACTTAAACCTATTAAGCTTTTCAGAATCTAGCCTTAGCCATCTTTAATTACATAAAAACATAAAGAAGTGGCTTCTACCATGAAATAATCCATAGTTTAAAAAATTGCTGCTCTGTAGATATTCTTTATGAACGTGTTAATTTATACTTTAAATTCACATGTTCTTTTCACAGTCCTATTGTTTGCCAATTTTATTTTTATTTCTTTACATCCAGTTCTAGGGTCTCTATGTTCCTTTTCTATCTACATTTGGGGTACATCTACACTTGTCTCTCCTCCTATCTCTGCTGTTGATGCAGATTCCATCTCATACTTCCCAGATGCAGCCTACTCACTGCTCATACACTTGCTCCTTCTCAGATTCATCATCAATTCCTTTTCCCTCAGTTAAATCCTTCACAAACTTAGTTCTCTGTATGCCTCTAAGAACTTCAGCAACTTTAGTAACAGTATTAAGTGCTTAGTTACCCAGTCACTGTTTCCACTGCTTGCTGTCTCTGTTTAGTGTCTTTTCCCTGGAATAAGTTTCTGCAACTCAAAGATTATGCTTTGTGCTGAGCATATGGTAGAACTCTTAAAAAGGAAAATAATGACAACTAACATGAAGAAAGGAATTGGATGATTAGCTGATTGGCAAAATGCACTAAATCTTATCAAAAGATGGAACTCCCAGACTTGCCTCTCTGTCATAATGATGGATGTGATAGTAGGGAAATAATCTGGAATTGTCCAGATATCCAGTGATTTTATGAACCTTGCCATTGTCCTCTTGGACTTTTTCTATATCTGCATCTATTTACCACTTTGTTTATTAGTGCTGCTGAATAAGCACTGCACATACTACTCCCAAAGCTATGTGTTTCACATAATAGTTTTTCATTACCATGCAGATATATGGTCACAAAAGAATGTACAAAAATCATCTTATAGCACCAGGCCTCTAGCTCCTGATTTTCTGTCACAATGGTTCTCTGTAAAATCAAATTTTGTACCATGAAGTCATATGCCTTAGTCTTAGACTTGTCTTTTCCTCAGTTAACCTCATGCCCTTAATGCAAGCTTTTCCTGAAGGCTATCTCTTCAGTTAGCCTGTCAACCCAAATTTATTAGGACTTGGGAAATGGACATCATTTTCTTTCAGCGGTCTTTACTAGATAAATCTTCCTAGTTCTTTACAGAATTCTTCACACCCTTTGGTCCCTGATTTGGCCATAGACATAATGATTGGCACTACAAGTGTACAAGTGCTTTAATACCCTGAGTCCAAAGCTCTCTCCCTGGTTTCAGCAACCCTTACAGCCCAATATTGCTGGGCAGAACAAAATAGCTCTGTCACAATGTTCTCCTCACACAGCTTTGTAATAAACAAATGTCATTATGAAAAGGGCACACGTCTAACATTCATTGTGAAGGTCTGTTTTTCAGTCATCAAGCAAGAGCTCTGCCCTGCTTGCTACAGAATGGCCCTTTCTGCAAACGAAAAGAGTAAAGGAACCCTTGAAAGGCTCAGCTCAGAGTCTCAGGTGTCTGATTCAAGGCCTAGGCTGGTACAGCACAGCTGAGAGTCTTCATCTCAATTTTATTGAGAAAAAGGCTGCTGTGATGGTATTTTAGAGAAAACCAGATGATATAAGAAGACTAAAAGAAAAAAAAAAAAAAAAGAGTAAAACCACATAGTGTCACAGGGAGAACAATGCAGAAAGAAATGTAGTGACATGAAGCGGTACAAAGCCAAAAGGAAAATACAGAGAAGTGGATGGTAACAACCCAGCAAGTGCAAAGGTTGGCTGGTATGTTCCAAAGAGGTGGGGAAGTTACTGCTTGCTGACCTGACTCGTGACTGTCTGTCCAGCAGACACTATCTAGAGGCCTCACTGAGGTGGTGAATATGTTAATATTAACAACTCTTCATTGGTATCTGTCTGCTGTGTGTATTCATCCACAGATTGCTCTGTACTCCTCAAGTCTGTGCATCGTGCATCCTCCTTGCTGTGCTGCTCTGCCTGTGGTAGACACTGCCTGAACAAAATGCAGAGGGGGAAGGCTTCATACCTATCTAGAATGCGAATGCTGGCCTCAGCAGTTCTTTAGGATGTGTGATCTACAAACTCAAATCCCACAAAAACTAAGGACTTAGATCTCCTACCTCTAAAAAAAAATATTTAAATTGCTAGATCTACATATTAAAAAGTTACCACCTATGCCACATTGATAGAGAAACATAAATATTCAGAGCACAACCACAAAGACTGTAGATCTGGCAGAAGAAAAAAATACAAAAATAAAATACTAAAATCTCACATTTTCTCTATCCAAACAGTGTTATGCAGGCAGGAGTAACTGTTTCAATGAAGCCAGTTTGGCAGAGATAGGGTCCACAGCGAAGCCTCTGTAGCATCCAGAATTAGAATAAATGCAGAGAGGTTTTCACAAATATAATGTCTGTGGAGGTCACAGGCAGTTTTCCAGGCTCATTCTCCTGAATTTACACATCAATTTTGTCTAAAATGTCACTTAGGAACTTAAACTTATTTTTGGATTCCACCCCAAGTGGAGAAATGATGTGCAAACAAATGCTTAGTCAGATGGTTGATTTTTGGAGAAAAGGTTAGAGAAATGTGGCTAATTTAACCTAGGGAAATGAATCTCACAAATATGGGACTTATATGGGAGGAAAGGTATATTGGCTGCAAACCAAATGGATATTAATGGTCCGTGGACAAATTTAGGTTTAAAATTAGAACACCTTCCTTGCCAGTAGTGATTTGAAGTTTAGAGTATGACACAATAAGAGTGTGGTACGGAGAAACACAGTTAATTTCAACATATGATGTGACTGCCAACAAAATCACTCAATGATTCATGAAATCCTACCAGTTTTAAAAACTGCATTTCTGTAATAGTAATCATGAGCAGAATGCATTATGTCATTAGCATGAAATAGATTCACAGAATTTAGCTGACTTTAAGCATCAAGGTGTCTTTTAGCCACTAAAGAGAGATCACAGAAAACCCCAAAAACTGGTTCAGATTAATTTAAAGTATCACATTTAAAATAATCCTGCAAACATCCCTGCAGAATAAAGAATGTTGTCAACAGGAGGAGTAAGGGATTACCTTTTCAATTTAAAAATGTGGTCTTTTATTTGCTAAAGTTGCAACCAAGATGAATTTTTTTTCTGAACAATGCAAAACAAAATACCATCTTTTATCTTTTTCTCAAATGGAGAGTTTCAGTATGTGATTGAGGAAGACTAATCTATCTCAGCCTGTCACTATTGTTACTAATTGATATGTTTAGTTGTAAGCTGTCACAAGTATGAAATAAAATAAATTCTTTTCAACGATCTCTTTTTCTTCCACACCAAGTGATAAAATTGTAAATACTGTAGTAGATTACCAGAAAAGTACACAGGAATTGGTGTTTTTCCCATGTGTCAGGAATTACCTGCTCCTTGATTTAATAGGGTTGTGACTGCTGAATATTTCACTCAATTATGCACAGATGAAATACAGAGTATGACAACCCAAAGATAACCTACTTCTTCAAGTGATGACAATTCTTAGAAGTGTATACCCTTACCTTACTTCAAGATACATCTCAGCACCTTTAGAAAAAGCTCAAGTTTTGTGTTGTTTCAGCAACTGCTCTGTTGTATGGGAATTTTTATTTTAGCAATTAAATTTAATAGATAATGGGATTTTTATGTGTATAGTGTCTGTGTATACTTTAATTTCTCTTAGTTATTTTGCTGAAATCCCTTAGAGGCTTAGAATTATGCTGTCAATTCACAAAAATGTATCCCTAGTGCATATATAAACCATTACAGATGCAAATGAACCAAAACTGTGGAAAAATAACTTTTTTATTGAGGAGGGGCTATCATCACTCTATTTGTTTTTACTCTGCATCTAACTGCACTGTGATATGTTTGTTGCTTTTTTCATGCATCATTATAACAAGATGACTAAAAGCCCTCCTTTGTATTGCCAGGCTTGGCTGTAAGGCTGCTGTTGCCCAAAACAAAGACATGATCCTTCCTCCTCAGTCTTACACAGAGAAATTCCCATCAAGCACTTTACTACTCCTGGTGACCACTTCTTCTGTTAGCATGGCAAAAACAACCCCAGGGAAGGAAAAAACAATAAAGTGGATATGGACATAATTCAAAGCCAAACCTTTTTTTTTTATAAAACATTTTTAAACAGATTTTTTTTATATAAAACATTTAAGATATTTTGAATATTGACTTCTACAATTAAGTACACATTAAAATCAGCTTTCTCTCCTTACATGTCAATGACTATACAATTGTCTTATTAGGCAGTCTTCTAATCTACAAAGTCCACCTTAGAGGAGCTTCTGGATTATTTTTGGTTTCTCATTTAACTCACAAAAGCCACTGCAGATAGCTAATTTACTGTCAGGACAAGAAGATAATAGTTACATTCATAAACATATTTCAGTGTATATCTGACAACCAGAGTCAGATATAAATTGTTGCAGTGACATTCTCTTTCACAGGTTCTTTTAAGAAAATTCTCAATCAGATGACTAAAATGATTTCTGGTTGCTTGCATACGTGACAAATGACCACACAGTTGTGCATTAATGAATAGCAGCATGTGACCTCGATTAGTGCTATTCTTAACTTGCTTTGATAGAACTGTAGTTCTTAAAGATTTCTGTAGATTCTATAGACAAAGAAATCCAAGGTTGTGTTAGAGTTTGAAGTCATAACTTTATGGCAAAAGGACAGTTTTATTAAATACTTATTTTATAAACCAGTTTAGTCAGAGCTTTAAAAATGTTAGGCTATTGTAATCCTTCTTGGCTATATGTAGATGTTGAGAAGCCTCACTATGCTCCTTTGTACCCTTTATCACAACAGTCTCAAACAATAACTGTTTTCTGTGCCTCCTAGCAGCTGAATCATTATTTCCCACTAATTGGTCAGCAGAATACGTGAGTATTTCCATCCCACCATTGCTATTATTTGTTCTAAACTGACAAAATGTCCAGTGTCACAGATGGTACTAAAATAACAAACACCACCATGCTCTGAAGATTCTGTGGTCTATTCAATTCTGTGCTCAATGCTGACCTTTTACAGACGTTATAGAGAAAATTGTTTCTGTTCAAAAACCAGATCTTAGCTATGGAACTAGGTTCCATAGCAAAAAGGAGAGCTGTCATTTTTATTACATCTCACAATATGTATTTAGTTATAAACTACAAAAACAATCTTTCTACCTGAACATTAATGGATCATATATATAAACACCTTAATCATTCTTTGTAAGAACTTATTATTTTGGTCATCCCCAATAGAAATGCAGAGACAACTGATATACATCATTGCTCTTAAAAGCCATTTTGTATTTTGTTTGCTCTTGCAAATCAGACTATCCTAAAAATAACATTTGCAATTCACCCCAAAAATATGCTTTGAAAAAACAAAATTCTCTTCTAAAACAGATTGAAATGTGTGTCTTTTGTCTCCATTTTACCTAATAATGCATTAATTTTTTAATGAAAAACTATCTGTCTCCTTCAAATGAAATGCTAGCAACTGAGATGTAAATACTTAAAGAAAAAAAAGATGATTTTAAATTTTGTTTTTTAAAGTCCTAGCCCCATCCAGTCTCATCTAACCTAAATTATAAATACTTAACTGAGGACCTAAAGTTATGACCCTGGCTACTCAGATGCACTCAGCAGGCTATGGGACCTTCTCTCCAGATATCAGCAGTGTCGGTGGTCTGACTATTGTATCAATTCCTGATTAGGGAGAGAGCCTGCAACAAACTGTGCTCCACACAGACCTCACTTCAAAGACTGAATGTTAGATTTGCTCAGAGCCTACACTAAAGTCCAAAGATAAAACTTTCTTAAAATAGTAGCCTGAAGAAAAGACCTAAATCTGTAATCTGATACTTAAATAAATGGTCTGATATTCAAAATCTCTAAATACCTGAAGACAGTTCTACGGACTCTTCCACTTTTCAGTCTGTTTCTTATGCTTAAATCTTTTTAATCAGAATAACAGTGTACATATCTCTTTTATCAGTTATTTTTATTTTACACGGCTTTATAATTTCAGTTTATTGGCAATGGTTTGCATATAATGTTTGCTTTCAGGGTCATGTGAAAGATATCTGAATCTTTTAGATGCCTGAAAAATTAGGGGGACAGGCAAAGAAATAAGCAAACAAAAAAAAAAAAAAAAGGGGATAATTCATAGTCAAGGAAACACTCTATTCTCAATGATGAGAATACAGGTCCAGCAGAAAGGGAGGAAAGTCCCTTACCTGGCTTTGGAAAATTATATTAAATATTAGCTACAGATAGAGGAAGAAGTTTGCATGTAACCATTTTCTGATCTGCTGGCAGCTGCCATGGCAGAAAAGAGATTAAATAAACAAAGGAAATAGATATGACACCTGTGCAGAATGACCATGGCTTTGTGTGATATGGTACATGAGAAGCACACAGGCCTTCTGCAGCTTCTGCAGCTCTTCCCAATGGACATTTCTCCTAAACACCTAAAATGAGGAGGTGAAAACCATACTGACCTCCCTGCCACGGGCAGTGTGCAGAGACAGGAGAGCACCACAGCACAGAAATAGCCACTGCCTGGTTTTGCAGCACAGGAGCAGAATAACACTTTATCATCAGGTGTGACCATTTTTACTGATAAGAGGCAAATTCCCAAGCGCTGAGACAACGCAGTGCAAAGTCTGGGGAAAGGCAAGGGGAGAGATGAGGTGCAGGTGCAAAAGGGAAAAAACGTGTTTTAGTCTCTTGGCTTCATCCTCCTTTGAATTTGCTGCTGATCAGCTCTCAGGGAGACTCTGGTGACACGTTTTAAGTGACAATGATCTTTCCTGTATGTCCTGCTCATTGTTTTGACCTTGAACTTTCCTGCCTACAATTTTTCCTTTGTGCCACCACATAATAGAAAATATTGGAAAAATTGTCTTAAAAAGGAATATGCCATTTAGTCAGCAAGAAAATCCTGTCAAAAATTTTAACTCAAAAATGTGAGCATGCTGTGCTCTCCCATAGTTTGGAAAATATGTACAAGAAGAATTAAAAATAAAATACTTTTCTTGGGAAACTTCAAGCCAATATTCATTAAAAATTCTTAGTATTTTGTACAGAAACAGGAGTGCAATCTGTTTAAGAGTATTACATACTGTGATGCTAGAGTATGACTTAAAGCAGATGTTTTCTTGGTGTTTAATGTGCAAATAAATCCTATAAACTCCAGAAATCACACATAATAAGCTCGAGTTTACTTTCAAGAGACACCATAAAATTATGCAAAGAAAATACCAAACAATCTAAAGCCATGTAAATCTGCCCAAAACAAAAGTACTGCTAAATCTCAATATAAATATTAAATATAAAAGGAAAATACAGTTCTTAACTGCTAGGAAAAAAAACAAACAACACAACAACAAAAACAAAACAAAACAAAAACAACAAAAGAAAACAAAAACCCAAAACAAAAAAACTGTGAAATCTGGGGCTTTACTTTTCTGCTTCATTGGTGTCCATACATCTGTCATAGCTCCTTGGAAGTAAGGGCAAGGCCCCAAAATATTCAACTGTAGTTGGAGTACTCCATTTCCCAATGGCCTTGCAATGCAAGTAATAGACACATTATGCTTGAAAATTATTTGTTTTATCCTTCTAAAAATAATTTTTTCTCATGTCTCAAAATACACACAGTACTACAAAGTGGGAAAAAAAAAGCCCTACACAGACAGTGAAAAATAAAGTGCTTCCAAAATAACCTCCTAGCATTCCTTAGTTGCACTTTCACTTCTTTTTGCTGTCTTCATAAGGAAAAAGAATTCTCTCAAATCAACTAGTCACCTCAGGTCTAGTACTAATGACACAATTACTTATGTAGTTTAGCTGATTCAGAATTTCTCCTTGATGAGAGGAAGATCCCTCCATACATCTTCAAGAATATTTCAGAGACAGGGCAAATCTGTAGGTGTTCACTCATATATGCATGAATGATGCACAGACAGACATCCACAGAGGTATGCAGGACACAGGGAGCCAAAGAAACTTCTATACATAGAGTTTTATGTCCAGAAGGGGCCATTATTCTCAACAGATTTGATTCTTTAATGCCCAAATCCTTCCAGTTTCACAAAGAGTTTTCTACTCTCAACGTTTCAGCATTTCTTAGAAAGATAACCAAATTTATGGGGGGAACTTCTCTAGCTTCAAGATTACTGCTCCAATAATTTCTCTATCCATTGAATTTTTTACATGTTGGCTCTAAGATGGCATAAAAATACAAAAACAAAAGCTAGAGAAGATATGAATTTTAATTATATTTACGTTTTAAGGAATCATATAAAAACATTAAAAAAACAATCTCTAAAAGAAGTCATGCAAGACCAAGATGCATGTGATACAAGCTCAGCACCTTCCCACACCATGTAGCTGAACTGTAAATGGGAGTGATACTCACAGTCCCTTTTGGCAAAAAGGATCACAGCTCCTTTGTCATGAAAAGAGTTTGTGGTTTAAACTACATAACACTCTACAACAATAATGCTAAAAAAATATTAAATATGGCTCTACTGTGAAATAACACATTTGCTATTTGAATTTTTTGTATTCTTCTTCTTACTGTTATTATTACTACTACCATACCTAATGTATTCATACTTAATAGCTTTGTACCTCATGTCACGTTTGACAAACCTTATTCCTGTGGTTAATATTTGTATCATTCTTACAATGGCAGCAGAAACTGTACAGAAGCTTAACTTTTATCTTGAAAGCATGGCCTGTCTTGAACCATGTTTTAAAGGGGTATTTGATGCTCAAGTGTCCTTAGTAAAGCTTTTAGATAAATTGAAAATTGTTGAAGAGTTTTAGAAATATTTAAAATACTTCTAATAGAAAGAGTTATTAAGTTCTAAAGTTAACTGCTGTTTTTACTCTGTCATTTCAGAAGCACACAGTTCTCTTTCTTTACTTCTAAACCCAAAATATTAACATCTGTCATAAAAACTAACAAAAATTTTAATTCTCCAAACCTTGGACTGGATTCTATATTTTCATCCCTTATTAAAAAACTCGAAATGGCAAAAAATAACCCTTAACATAAATAACAAACAAACAAATAAGAGCAACATTCATTTGAAATTTTATGTTTTCAAATGTGTTGCTGCTATTCAAAATGATCTTATTTTCTCATTAAAAGTCAATTTTCAAGTCTTAATTAAATTTGAAGCATTTGCCCAATCCTTGAAACACCCTTTTAAAGAACCTGTTTATATCATAAACATGATCTAATCCTCAGTCTTCCAGGATAAGTGATACTAATGTCAGCTTCTAATTAATTTAATTGTATGCTCTCTTATAAGTCAAGGACAAACATCTGGAGATAAATATGACAGAGAAGTCAATAGCTCTCAGTGGTTTGATGAAAAGTAAAAAACCCAAGAGTCACAAAATGACAAAAAAACCTCCCAAAAAACACACCCCAAACCACAAAACTTTCTGCTTATCTTTGTTCTCTGGGCTATGAAAGCCCTCACATGGCCAATGGGATCCTGGTGATTAAAGTGAAGTAAGGGTCTCGCCCAGGCAGCACCTCCACTTTTCTGTGTAGCAATCCTCAGCAAAAATGTTACAACCACTTTTTTTGTTCATTTATTCCTCTTCAGAGACAGACCTACAGCTTTCTGCTACTTACAAGCTCTCCACTCACCTCAGGATACTCCTATAAGGAATGGTCTTAAACCACTGAAATAGCATTTTACAAAAAAAAAAAAAAAAAAATTCCCAAAACAAAACAGAGGGATGGAATTTGTTGGTGACCTCTAAATCTCCTTATTTTTCTAAAGTTATCACAATTTCCACCAAAAAAACCCCAAAAGAATAAAGAAAACCAAACCAACAAACTAACCAACAAAAAAAACCACCAAAACAAAACAAAAAAAATCCCCAAAAATAAAACCAAAACAAAACCCAAACCAACACAAAGCAAAAACCTACAACAGCCTTTTTGTAAAACTGTTCAAAATAATTTTTTAGTTCTTCATTTTGTGGTACCTGAAAAATTTAGCTACTTCACTCTCACCTTAGTTCATAATTTATAAAACCACAATATTATTTGGGTTTTTTTCTACTAAAGAAATATATCTTTAGAATAGAAACTTTATTAAACTATATACCTTAAATTAGGAATTTGCATTTACATTTTATTTTTAATAATATATATCATGTAAGCCAATTTAAAAAAAAACAAAACTTTTTGTAAAATATGCGTCTGCCTGAGTAAAAACAAACAAACAAAAAAAAACCCCACAAAACAATTATACCATAATTTGGTAGAAATTTTAAACAACCTCAGAAAGAAAGAGCCTTTGTCAAAGTGGGTTATGGAGAGCTGCAGATATAAAATCATGAAGAGTGTATTACAGAGATCATAACTGCAGATGTATGGCCCAGAGAATTCAAATTGCATCCTAAAACACATCAGAAATTATCATATCTGTATTATAGTCCATGTAGTCAATTCCCAGGCTTTTGACACCAGAATAATATGCAGTCGGCTTGTAAAATGAACCATTTATGGAGCTCTTTAAAAAAAACATCTCTAGGCAATGAAGTGGAAAGTTCACATCTGTCTTCAAGGGCAGATCTGGAAGCAGCTACCAGTGTGCAGAAGTGATGTTTTTTTGTACATCAAAGCAGTTAAAATTATGTCCTGCAATCATCTGCATTTAATATAAACCCGGTACTTCAGAAATAATCTTTTTTCTTTAAAGATGGAACTTGGATGCAATCATTTTAATTATTCTACAAAACAACTAAGCAGACTTTTTTTCCAAAAAAATCTTGAGTTTCTACTGCTATGTTTTCAGATATGATGCGCCATAAATTTAAAATTATGTAGAAGACATTTAATTGCAACCGAAATGTGTTTATATTGTGCCAGTATCTGCGAAAAAAAAAAAAAAAAAAAAAAAAAAAAGCAAATACAAATTCAGCTGACTGCTCATTCCATAGTGATGTTTGGGAAGTGAAATCATACAAAAATGCCTACGTAGATTAATAAAATTTGCCATCTTAAGAGATCTTATTGTTGATTGAACATTTACCTCTGTAACCAATCCGACAGATTAATTGTATTTTGCTTCATTCATTTATTAGGACTTTGTTCCAATCTCCCTGATTATGCTTCATTGGCACTTAGAAAACACATTATCCTTCAATGCTTCATTAGCTACTTCTCCATCATAGTTTAAAATGTACATTACAGCTATAATGTATTATAGTAAGTGTGTAGCTCACTCAGATAGTACCAGCTCTTTTCAGTTCTCTTCTTCTAAGAGAGTATTTGCTCAATAAATTCTTCATGGGACATTGCATCTTATAGAACTAATTTGTAGATGGTGCATAATATTGCTAAAACATTCCTTAGAAATGACTTATGGGAATAGCATTGCTGTCAATAATCATTAATGAATTTAATTGACAATGTTGATCATGGAAGTAGGAAAACAAAGCCATATCTGCAACAAAATTGAGTGTTTAATGACAAAGGTTTATCTAGGAAATTGCAGAATAAACTGTGCTGAACACATGAAGACAGAGAAGAAGTAAGCCTGGTTTGTCTGGTTTTACGTAAAAGCACTCCCTGAATGAAATCAAGAAACCACATGAACTAATTTAAAAAGCAGATACACAAAGAAAAGTAGGAAATGGTTTAAAAGTTTAACAAAAACTAAAAAAAAAATGCAAAAGTCAATAATTACTAAAAGTTGTGGAAAACAGACTGTACCACAGTGCAAGGCCTGACAGGACGAATGCTCACAAACAGGCATCACGAAAAAGAAACCAAGCTGCTGGAGGAAAAAGCACAGCAAAACCCAGAGGACACAGGGGGTTACAAGTTTACAAAACACACATTTTACTCCCATTCCATCAATAATGATCCTTCTCAGAAAAAAACAGTTGTTTAATAAAGAGGAAATGAGTGCTGCTCTATTTATCATGGTTTGGTAACCACTTTGTGTTATATAACAGCAGTAAGTATGGTAAAAATGCACTTAAATAAAAATGCTTCTCTGTAGGACTGGCTAATCTGCCTTTAGAGCTTCCTCTCTAAAACCTGATGAACTCTCCAGAAAGCTGTATGTTTGCTGGTTTGATTTGAAAAACATGTCATTGTTGATCTATTGTAAAAGGATTCCATCCGCAAAAGCAGGGCTTGAAAAATTATGGCAGAATCATGAGAGCCCAAATATAATTTTTAAGAGCTTATTTTTAATATGAATCTGTTTTAATCAATATGTCAGAAACTAAAAACTTTTTGTCAAAAGGACTAGGCTTGATAGAGTCTTTTGTGCCACCAATTAGGAAATTAACTCACCAAGGATCCAGAATTTCTGGAGATCAAAAAATATGTCATACTCAATCTTAATAAAAAAACTATATTAGATGAAAGACATAAATGAAGTTCTAGAAATTATTAAAAATCATATTAAACATAGTGTAGTATTTCAGACTCAAGCTACTTTTCTTAAAGCCCACTCAATAATGTGAATGCAGTTTATATTTGCTGCCCCAAACCACCCACAACCCTCCTCAAGCTGATGCAGATCGATTCTATTTGGTTTCAACTCTTCATGCTTAGCTGGAAAGTGTCAGAATCTTACATATTTTTACAATGATATAATATTTCTATAATGTCTTGTGAAAAAAACTGCATGACCACATTACATTTTTATAATCTGTGCATATTTTTAATGAGCCACTTAGAAACAGCTAAGGGAACAAAAAAACCACTGTAGAATGAGCAGACTAAAAGAACCTGAAAAATGCCATTTGAGGGCAACAAAAAGATCACATTTTAGGAAGCTCAGAGAAGTGGTACTTATTCTGTGCTACTTTCTGTTCTCATTACAGCTTGATGAATTTCACAAAAAAAAAAAAAAAAGTTATTTTTTTGCTCGCATTACAATCGATGTGACAAGAAGGCATTATGAATTTGCCATTTTCTACTCCTTTTACAATCATTTTTACAGAAATACATAGTACTGGCATTCATGGTTGACAGTTTATCACTCTGAGCACAGATCCACTAGATAGGTAAGCAGTATCTGATTTTAATCTCACTTTTATCTGGTGAGATTTACAAAGGTCCTCGGTAAAACTGAGACCTTTGCCAATTTATGCAAATGTCATGTCAGATGTAAGTAAACATGAGGCTAATCTACAGAGTTCAGATGCAAAAAAACCACAGCAAATCTGGTGCCACAACAGGTGAGGTGCAAATATTAACATTTAAATATTATATAAATATATTTAAATATTTATCTCTTTTCTTTAGCTTTTCTGTCTAATCTAGGCTGTTTATTATAAGATCACTTTCTAGAGACCTGTGTTATGTTTTCTAAAATATTATTCCTTTTTCAGATTCCACCATTCTTCTTTATGTCTTACACAGATGATGACAAGTTGCATTTAGATAGTCTTCTCATTTCAGGATGTCAGAGTCCTGCTCAGATTTAAATTCACAATACTCATAAGAAAAAGAACGATTACAGCATTCTGTGGAATAGTCAAAATGTATCTGGAGAATTTATGATTTATCTTAGACAGTTTAGTGAACCAGACACAAGCCCAGCAATTGATCTTTGGTTTAGTGTCTGTATTTTCGTTTGCTCCTTGCTCACATTACTTTTGAGGAAATTAAATTTTTGTTTTGTAGAAAAAGAAATATCCCAAAAGTTTGATGATAAATGTTATAAACTCCTGCTTTCTATGGTATTCCAGAATAATAGCAGAAAAAAATGTATAGATCATTTCTCATCTATGATTGGGACTCCTTCTGAGGCCTTTTTAAAATTCTACACAGGGACTGTGTGGCCATTATGAATATCAAGATTATAGAAAGAACTTTCACAAACTCCAGTTAGCTTTCTAAAAGTGTTGGGATACAATTATTATATCACCCCCATACAAGATCTCTGGACAATAAACACTCTCCAGCCTTGATGCAATAAAGAGCATTTGTTGACTTATGCAATACACATCTAGAAGAGATGCACAGTGGTGACTGTTGTAACATTCAAAAACTGTTAATGTGCTTAAATGCACATCAATAATTGCCATTGGGAAAAAAAAAAAAAGTAATAAATCCCCACAGGTAACCTGAAATTATGTGTTTCCAATGAAACACTTATGAACTGTTAAAGATTCATTGTGATTTAAGGGAAGTCTGTTAAAGTTGATCCTAAACAGATGACTTAAAATTAAGATTTAAAATGTTTGTAAAGTAATCAAATTTCTCTTGTGTAGAACATGTGAAAAAATAAAAGATTATTTGAACCGCAGAAGGATTAACTATTCCTTGAATATAGCAGACTTTAACTAAAGTTAATAATATCTGTTCAGCCCACAGTAGCTAAAGAGAATATTTGACATGCCTTGTGTGGGGATATGTATATTTGTTTACCTGCAAATTTAAAGTTTCTAAGTGTGTAGTCTAGTAGTATTCACCACCCAACCTTGACAGAAAAATGAAATATTCTAATTTAATACCTGGACTCAACATAATCTTAATTGGAATCAACTCAATTTTATAAATAGTGAATTTGGCAGATCATGCTTTAGTACTTAACAAAAAGGATTATGGAAAAAATAATTTGAAAGTGCTAGAAGAGCAACTTTTGAAGGCTGCTCAGCCTCTCACCTGGAAAATACAAAAAAAGAACAAAGAAGCCCAGAACTGTAAATCTATCTCCCCCTCTTCAAGTGTACAAACACCATCTGAGATAAAGGAGAACAGATGTCAGTGGGACATTAATCCCACATCTCTTGAAATACCTGTCGATACACCTGAGCTAGGTACAACTACTTTACAGGGTATGAAAGAAGCATGCTTCTCACAAACACAAGTCTTATTTATCTGTTTTAAAATTGAATACAACACAGGCCTAACACATTATAAGAGAGAAAATTAGATGTTAAATCTGTACCCTGCTTAGCCATTACAGCATTTCCACTCAAGGTACAGGTTGTGCTGTTTAGGGCCATCCGTCTCCCTAATGGGCAGGGCTCCATGGCCACGTCCTAAAACAAATGGGTCGATGTTTGTTCTCTAAAACTGAGTTCAAGTGGCACAGCAGAGCTGTAAGTCTGTAAGTCTTTGCTAGCCCTTTCCCCTAAAAGCAATTTAGCCCAAACCAGAACGACTCCTCCCAGACTGGCTGTGGTAGTATTTTGCAAGTTATTATGCAAATTATGACCATCAACTGACCTGTATTATTATAAGTTGTTGTGTGCTGAAAACATTCCAGGAAACATGCTGATCAACAGTACAAGTAGTTTCAGTGTATAACTTGTTCCACAACTCATAATTAGTTTACTAATAATTTATATTGCTTATGGTCTCATTATATCTATTGTGTTGGACAAGAACATAATTTCAATGCAGCAGTAACACTGTATTTTTGTATTTTTGCATATTCCATTAAATATTTCAATGTATTCAGGAGGAATTTATGTTTTAAAAGAGACTAAAGGGAATTGTTATATCTGATCAGCTTAAGCAGATTAAAAACAGATTCTTACTTCTAAGAATAGAGTCTAATTCTGAATGAACACTATGAATGAATTCACTCATATTTAATTTGATACAAATTAATGATAACGTCTAAAATAGCACAGCATAGATTATTTGCATTACAGATAAGCTTTTAAAAGAGTGTAGTTTGGTCATTACTACAATTTGCAAACTGCTACATAATTGCAAATTCTTATACTTCCATGTTGTTCAGTCCTGTTTAATTCTGCAATTTAATCTCATGAACAACTTTTTGCAATTTAATTTCATGTCCATGACAGCTTTTCCATGATTTTCTGACTCCATTTTCATGCAAGAGTTGTAAGTGATAATTTTTATTAAGTTCATTATTTTTAAATATCTATACTGAAAAGAATATTGCAATTGTCTCTTACTATGATAACCTCTATTTGAAATAAAGATTCAGATTTTCTGGACATAATCTGTCTCTAGCATATGTAAATTTAAACCACATTCAGGAATATAAGAACATTATGAGAGCTAAACTAAGCAACATTGACTTTACCAAATGTCAAGTCAAACCATGTTGCTTAGTTTAGCTCTCTAATACATGATAGTATAGAAGAAATTCTATACATAACTTGCACAATCAGAGTTTATATTAGAAATTCTGCTGTTCAGGAAGAAAAAAACCCAAACAAACCATACCAATCAGCCAATCTGCCCCTCCCCTCTATCCAACAAACAAAAAACAAACAAAAAAATCTAAAAATGTCCTCAACTACAACCAACCAACAATAAAGAAAAATAAAGATGATAACCTGGAATACCTGCCTGAATAAATATACAAGAGGTAGAGAAAGTCTTCAGTAATACATACATATAATTTGGAAACTTTTGACTATAAACAGTGAAAAATCCAATAAAACAGTGATTAAACACTTTACAGTGTCAATTACTGTACATGAGAGCCTAAAATCAGCAGGGGCACAATGTGGAGCTGAACAAGTAAGTCAAGATTTTCTGAATTTCCTATTATAGTTATTATTTTTAATTTATTTTTCCATTTTCTATTCATTTATTTTACTATCTTAAATTATCTTGAAAATTAGGGCGAACAATATTTTAGAATCTCTTTTTCAGAAGCATTCATATATTATTGTAAGTCCATGAGCCTTCAACCCCAGAACATATCTGTAGCATAGGCCATTTCTCTAGATGGAAATTTTATTTTATTTTTATTCATTCTTCTAGGATAGCAACCTTCTTGACAACATGCTGTTTTGTCAGGTTAGCCATGGCTCATTGAAATGAAGTTCACTAAGATGTTCAGAGGTCACTGAAGAGCAGAGAGTCAAACATATTTTTTTAACAGAATTCATTCTGACTGAAGGTAGAATTCAAATCAGCTTTACAAGTATACTCAGACACACAGGCATCAGCTTGTATTTCATGTGGCTTTACAAGAAACATAACTATGGTCATAAGTCATACTTTAAAAATAAGTAAAAAAACCCTATAATATAAATGGCCAAATTTACTGTTCTATCTTATTGTGTTCCCTTGTAGGGTATACATTTTAGAGTATATCACTGTTTTTTTTTTCTAAATAGAACAATAAATGCTGAAAACATTTGAATATTTACCTTTGTTAATCTGTCTGCAAATAACAGTGTGAATGTACAATTCCCATTACAAATCAGAGCTAAACTAGTATATTCTTATAGCACAAAACCTGCAGAATCCAGTAACACTCACAGCATTTATAATCTAAGGTGTATCAGGATGAATAGAAAGTGTGATTAGGCATCTTTGAAAACAGTTTGCACAGTGCATGGTGTCTTACTGAGAGAGTGCACTGAGTTTTTTTCGTCTGACATGACACAAAATGCAATTTCCCAGTAATTCATAGGAACAGAATGCTTAGCTTCAACAGGAAACAATTCCAAAGAAATAACTGGATTCTAGGAAGAGATTAAGGTTTAGAATCTCCTTTGTTATTGCTCAGACAAGTTAAGGTTTTGCTTTTTTTTTTTACACCTATAGAAATTGATTGTCAGGAGCAGAATTTCATGTCGGGGCCTCTAGCTGGTCAGAGTGACCCCGAGAAAAATTCGCAAGTCTCTTTTCCCAGCCCGGCGCTTGAAGAAGGAGTCAGGGCTCTTCATTTCTCGGTCTCAAGGTTGTTTATTGTA
>JAYDZK010000056.1:8832323-8854223 GCA_034509185.1 Euphonia xanthogaster | reverse complement strand
CCCTATATCTATTCAACAAATTCATTCAGCTATTCAGTCTTTATCAGTTGTGTTATCTTCCACCTCATTAACCAAACAAGAGAGTAAAGGAGGGAATCAGGAAGGACAATCTTCAAAATTTATTCTGTCATTGCTATAAAAAAAAGAAACCCAGTTTTTCACAAGTTCAATAATGATAGCATTGAAAGAGAAATTGAGACAAATACCTGGTGTTTTGTAAGTACAGTATGTCAAGATTCACAGAAGTTTTTGCTTGTAGTTGAGAGAAGATTCTGCTTAGCACATTTTTTCCTCTTTGCTGAGAAAAAAATTCTATAAAGTTGTACAAGCCATAAAATTGCTGACAAGACAAAAAGGACAGCAGATTTTAGGAGAAAAACAAACAAGACAAACTCACAAAAATTGGTGCCCGTCAAAAAGACTGGGGGAAAATTTTTCCTTGTTCTTTTCCTGGGGAATGTAGACTCTCCCTCAAGATCTCATTATTGTGTTCTCATTAGGATCACAGCAACACCAGTTTTTTCTTTGTTCTCACTTTCCATGGGTCTTCTGTCATACATTTACTGTCATCTCTTGCTCTTTGTTTTTTTTCTTCTTTGCATCTGCTTACTTTTTGTTTTCTCAGTTATCCTGTGGTCAGTTTGGTATTACCATGTATTACTTTCAGGCTGCTCCCTGGATGCTTCTGGCTATGCCCTCCCTTCTCTGTTTCCCTACGCACTTGATGCTTGCCACAGGTGAAATGTTGTGCCCACAAAAAGCAAAATCAGTATAACAAGCAAATCTGGGAAGCATAGAAACATCATCAATCTCCATAATAATTACCACTTGCTACCATGGAGGAAGAACTGACTGCCTTTCCATTATGAGTATGGTGCTTTTCTGTGATGAGGTGGTGCTGCCTGTGTGTATGTTAAATATATGCTTAAAGTGGTCTACAGCTGTTACTTGTCTTCCCTATAATGAAATTCTTGGATGTATTTCATAGGTTTTTCTCTAGGGTTTAGTTATCTTTCAGTCCTTTCTTTTTGTGTTTTTGGTAGGTTTTTTGATTGGTTTTTGTGGGGTTTTTAATGTTTTTGGAGTGTTTTCTGTGGAATTTTCCACATCACTTTGTGTGTCTGAATTGATTTTAGAATGCTCAGACTTCTAACATAGTGTTCATAGAATCATTCAGGTTGGAAAAGACATCTAGATAAGGTAAGGTCCAACCTTTTATCCAGCACTGCCAAGTCCATCACTCAGCCATGTCCCCAAGTGCCTCCTCTGCATGTCTTTTAATACCTCCAGGGGTGGTGACTCAACCACTTCCTGGAGCAGCCTGGTCCAGTTCTTAACAAGCCATTCAGTGAAGAAATTTTCTTAATATCCAGTTAGGATATTAGTGAACCTTCCTAATTGCAGCCATCATTGGCACAACTTTAGACCATTTCCTCTTGTCTTGTAGCTTGTTATTCAGGAAAAGAGACCACCCCCTACCTGGCTACAGCCTCCTTTCAGGCAGCTGTAGAGAGCAGGAAGCCTACTTATTTCCAGGCTAAGCAGCCCTCAGCTGCTCCTCATGAGAGCTGGGCTCCAGACTCTTGCACAGCTCCATTGCCCTTCTCTGGACAGCACCTCAGTGTCTTTCCTACAGTGAGGGCCCAGAATTGCAGACAGGATTTGAGGTGTGGCCTCACCAGTGCTGAGTACAGGGGGACAGTCACTACCCTGGTCCTGCTGGCCACAATGTCAACCAGTGGCCTTCTTGGCCACCTGGGCACACGCTGGCTCGTGTTCAGCCACTGTCAACTCTCAGGTCCTGTTCTGTCTGACAGCTTTCCAGACACTCTTTCACAAGCCTGTAGCACTGCATGGGGTTGTTGTGACCCAAGTGCCTGTGCTTTTATTTTTCCAGATGCCAAATAACTTTGAAGGTTATTTCATTTTCTCTAAGCCAAAACTCGACAAGAAGCAGCTGGCCAGGTAATACTAATCACTCAAACATCATATATCCATATTTAATCCTTGTACTTGTGGTGTATGTCAGTGTTCAGTATCACTTTCTTTCTCTCATCTCCTGTGTGAGTGGCAGAAAAGATATTTTTATCCCATCAATAAGTTTTCTGTCTCAAATTCAATCAGGAGCAATGAATAAGAGCTGATAAGCAATATAGCACCTTGGCAGATATGCACTTGTATTTAGATATTTTTCTTCTGAGTAGCAAATAGAGGCAAATCTCACTTCAAAATCCAGTCCAGATGAAAAACAGAAGTTGTCTCTGCATGTATATTCAGGGCAAAAAGCCCCTCCCCTGTCCCGAAGTCACAGGAAGTACTGTCTGGCATCTATTACTTCACCCAACTTTTAGACAATGTTTTTCTCATTAAATTCTATCTCAAGGAGACCTTCAGCTATGCTATCCATGAAGTAGGAGATTCTTCAGTCATCTTCCTCCTTCAAATCACTGCTTCCTGCCTAGTAGCATTTCTCTTTCTGCTTTTAAGAAACCTTAAGGATTTAAGTCAACATTTTTATAGGGACCAGATATGTAACTTACCAGACACCTGGAATTTCACTTGTGTTCTATTTAGCCTAAAATAATTGCTCACTTCTTTTCCTTTTTTTTCCAATGAGAGTCTTCTATGCAGTTCATTATTTAAAACAAAATACCAAATGCATGTATAACAAGATAAAATAAATCTATGTTCCTTCGACTGTTATAAGGAAGCATGATCTAGACAAATGCCATTTACCTAATCTGAAATACCAGTATTTCAACTAGTCTTCAAACTTTAGAGTCAACACAGCCCATGATAAAGTGGGCTCTCTGAAAGGTTTACACTATGATTCCTTGGGATCACTTGTACAGTTGATGAACTCAACACATTGCCCTGACCTTTACAAGAATCCATTGTGGCCACACTGTCTTAACACAGAAACCATTTTTTGCAGTGTTCCCAAGTTGGATTCTGAACTAGTAATACTCAAGGTCATGCACAATCGCTGCATTGGTGGAGTTGTAGAAGAAAAAGCCTACCTTGATCACAGAGTCACATATTCACAGGAGGCATTTTAATTGTGTCAAATCTCGCTTTACTGAAATCACCTCTTTGATTTAATTTCATTATTATCTTTTTCTCTTCAGCTGCCTCACAGCTAGAATTTTATTTAGTTTAATGGGATGAAGTCATTAAAACACTTGAATACTAGTGCTTTGTTCACATTGTTTTATGTCAGCTGTATGCTGGGGCATAATCTAGCCTTGGAGAATACTATGTCCTGGTCTGATGTTGAGGTGTTCTTTTAGAAGAGCACCTTCCCACACACATGCACATACCAGCGAGCATAGAAGACGTAATGTGGTTCTTTAGGGATGTGTGAGAGGAGTAAAAAGTAATGCCTTTATATCTACATGTAGAAGTGATGGGGTGATAACCATCTGTGACTCACAGGGACAACCAAGACCAACTAAGACTGTGGTGGTTTGTGGATGAAGAAGCTAAAGTAAGGCAGTCTTTTATTAGGCAGTGTGCATGTGCATTTAGTCACAGAATAAGAATCAAAGGATATGCTTGGTTGGAAGGGACACATCAGGATCATCATGTCCGACACCTGCCCCAAAAGTCACACCATAGGCCTGAGAGTGTTGTCCAAATGCCTTTTGAACCCTGTACGGCTGTACTGTGACCACTTCTCTGGGGTTCCTGTACCTGTGCCCAAAAACCCTTCGGGTAAAAAAAGTTTTTCTGGTATCCAACCTAGTTTTCCCCTGACTCAACTTCAGTCCATTCCTTTGGGTCCTGTCACTGTCAGCACAGAGAGAGATTGGAACCTGCCCCTCCTCTTCCCCTCGTGAGGATGTTGGAGACTGCAACGAGATCTTCATTCAGTCTTCTCCAGCCTGAAAAAACAGCAGCTCCTCATAAGGTTTCCCCTCCAGAGCCTTCACCATCCTCATGGCCCACTTTGGATACTCTCTAATAGCTTAATATTTCCTTTATAGAAAATACTTTCCCTGTAAATGGGTATTTTTTATTGAAAAAACCTCATGCAGATTACATTAGAGCTGTTTGAACCGTATTCAATTGAGTATTAATTATACCGTCTCAAAAGACTTCTGACTTTTTTGTGTTAAAATTAGGTGAGGATGCCTATTACATCTTTCTTAGGCATTCTCTAGCTAGTCACAGCTCTAAATTGTGCTGTCCAGAAAGACAGTGAGAATGGGGTAGTTGTTTAAAACTAGGTGTTTAGTTTAGTCAGTTTAGACTAGTTGTTTCCAGCTCATCCAGAAAGTAAAGTATTTTGTATCAATTTTAGAAAATCTGTATGTGAAAAATATATTTTTAAAATATTCTGGCGGGCAGAGGATATTCTCAAATGGTATAATGTCATTTTAATCAGCACTAATCTGTTCAGATTTCTAGGTGGGGACAATTGGCAAACACATTGTCTTGCTGTGTTCTAATTCAGGGAGAATTCATTAGACAGTGAATGTCTACTTAATGCAAAGAAAATGTTATACTGCTCTGAAAAATACTTCACAAAGTCATCAAGGTTCTTTCTCATTCTTTGAATTCTACCTTTTACAGATTTAGTAACTTAGATAATGGAGGAGGCGTTTAGATTATTTTTAACCTTCTGTATGTCTCTTACTGCAATACCCTGCTCTCCCTTGCCACCAGCAAGATGTCAGGTTTTCTCTATTCTGCATCCACAGAGGGGCTGGAGAAATCCTGACCTTCATCAGCTACAGGAAGAAATCTCAGGACTGAGCATGGCAGATAAACCTTTGTTCTACTTAGTTTGACTATTGAATTTTCTGGAGTGAATCGGGATTTTTGTTCCCTATTCCGTACCTGGCCTGCACCTACATGCTTCAGACTGGGAAATGCACTTTTTGCCTGAGAGAGGCAAATGCTTTCTCATGTGTGACTTTGTGCTGAATGACCCTGGCTGTGCTCAATAGAGGCCAGGCAGATTTGCAGAATGGAAAACAATGGAAAGAGATTTGAAGCCCTGTTCTGTCCTCACTTCTGTGTCACTGGATGTTTTGTGCACTCTGCTGAAACAGTGTGAGTAGGTCAATTTTTTCCAGGCATAAGGTCACCTTCTTTAAAAGGTTGTTTCAATACATCAGCATGTGGATTTTAATAACCCTGTAGATAAGGGAAAGGCAGTCCTGCCACAAATTGAAACACTGTCAGCCTGTTTCCATTCAGCTACTTATCAAGGGACTTTTTTTGCCAGTGGCTCTCTGAGTAATATTATCTCTGGGTAACACAGTGTTAAGTGGCTTTTTTGTTACCAAGGCACATAAGTTGAAGTATTTAGGATTTAGGACTTTACAGTAAAAGAACAGCATTAGAGGAAAATTAAAATCATATTGCCTACATCTAGAACAAATTTTAATCAATAGAATCTTGTGATTATTTTTTCCATTTGTTGGTACGTCTTCTTTAGATTGTACAAATAGATGACTTGTAATTTCAGATTAGCAGAAGAAAAGTGTAATTCAAGAATTTATGACCGAATTTTACAATTTGCAGGAAAAACAGAAAGGTGTGTGAGTGAAAGAAACCTTTTGTGAGCTTTCTTTAGGACATCTGTTTCCCAGACATTTTCCCCAGTATATATCTGTCCATATTTTCTAAAAACTTCCCTTCTAGGGTTGCTTCCTGCTTTCAGTTTCATTTAAATAAACCCACAAGATTGTTGCTCCTGATGTTATTGTTATTTGAAAAACATGTATTTTCTAAGGACATTAACCCTTTAACTTCATTTTGCTCAATTTGAACCTTGTGTATGAGAAAAAGTCTTTGTGTTCTCAAATCAAGTGTAACCCATGACAGATACTAAAATGACAGTGATTTCTCAAATGACCTGCAAAGAATAAAAAATTTTCCTGACAACATATGAAGAAAAAAAGATAATAATTCCTCCTTTGAATTCTGAGCATGGATATCCATGGTATGCTGTTTCTCACCCATAAATAAATACAAGTATTTCTTTGGATGATTTTACTGTTAATTGGAATATCTCTGTGTTTTGAATTGAGAGATATTTTTAACAAACCCATCTCACATCTAGAATTTCTAGAAGAAAAACAAGTGATTAGTTAAAATGGGTTATCAGGATATTCCAAGAGTAGTCTATGGAAAGATTTTTTTTTTTGGTGGAGATTCTTTATGACAATCACTCTCCTTTTGCAATATCCTCTATACTTATTAAAGTAGTTACAGTAATATAAGTATGCCTAACAATTTCTCTTTTTTAAGCCCAGCCACAGAGATATAAATGATCAATAGACTGATTTTTTTCAAATCACAAGTGTGAGGGAACAGTAATATGTCAGTTAAAATGCTGAATCAATCCTTTAATTAAATGATAGCTTTCCTTCTTGTCCTCCAGTGCTGTATATTGAGTGTAATATTTTATTTAATCATTGCATGATATCTGGAAAGAAAGGAGAGATTGAAAGTAGATATGTTCATTGGCTTCCTGGAGGATGTAATCTGGGGTAAAATGTGGAAAATCCTACTGCAAACTAGATCAGACTGTGTGGTACAATGAAAACACAGAGCTCATCATAAGTATTACTACTAGTAATAGGAAGTAATCTATTCTGAATGTAAACAAACCATTTCTCTTCTCATATCTCCAATAAAACTACATTTCTCATTTATTCATTTTCATTCCAGCATCCACATAGTAGTTTTTACCTAGGGCATTTTATACCTCTTCTTAGGCTGTGTAGTGGCAGTAGGTGAGAGCAATCACAGCAGGGTTGACTCTGGAAAGAACCTCAGAGGATCATCTGGTCCTATCCCCGCCTCAGCACAGGGTCAGATACAGCAGGCTGCCAGCACTGTGTCCAGTTGTGCCTTAAATATCTCTGCAGATGGAGGCTCCACAGCATCTCTGGACAACATGTTCCACTAGCAGTGAACATGGCCAGGTGAGGATTTTTTTTTTTTCTAAATTGAAGTGAAATTTCCTGTATTTCAGTTTGTGCCCATGTCTCGTGATAACATCACAGAGCAGAAGATTGGCTACAATGCTGTGCAACAGGCAGAGTCCACTGACACAGCCAGTATTTTTCCTTTGAAGGGAATTCATGGCTGACTTTTCAGCTTGTGTTGCTGTGGCAATCAGTGCGTTCCTGCAGGAGAGTTTGGTTAACTGATACTGTCTTTTCTGACAGAAAAAATATTCAGGTAGAAAATTTTCAGTTGTTCAGGTATTACCACATGCAGACAGTATCTTCATGAGCAAGTCCCAAGTCTTATTTTAGCCTGAATCAGAATCTTAGGCAAGTCAGATTTCAGGGTAGGTCCTTTCAGTAATTTGACCCAATGACATCCCACCTGAGGGTTCTGATGGCCCTCATTTGCTGTGTCCCTTAGCACATTGCTTCCTTCTGATGGATGCAGGCAGAGGCAGGTGTCATTACTGTGGCTAGGCTGTGCTGCATGGTGAGGAAAGAGAGAAATGTAAGTGGCTCCCAGTTTACTTTTTATGCATATATTTGAATTTTTTACTGCATTTCAGCCTCTCCAAGAATAACCATGGGGTTTGACAGGTAGTGCCTGTCTTTCCAGCCTCTACTTACTAAGGGAAGAAAGTGTTGTTCACGAGAATTAGAAGCATCATGTTAGAATGTGTAATTTTTTCTACATTTGAAATCATTAAAAGTATAACACAGGTATAATAAACATTTTCCAACTGAATGTTTCCAATCTCATTCACTGATGTGCTTGAAATACTGGTTTCCTCTGGAAACTGGTGTTTAAAGAATATGTGAGAACATCAATGACTTGAATTCTTGGGGAAATCAGTAATAAAGTTGGGACAATACAGGTTTGTATATGAATTATTTACAAAGATAGGCTGCAAAGAGGAAAATTATTAGAGAAAATTATTTGGCAATCACACATATTGTCATATTTTGCAATGTTTTAAAGGCTAGATTTTGGTTTATAGGACTTTGAAGAAAAGAGCTTTTTCAAATGTTGGGCATTGAAGTGGGTCAATAAAAATAAAAACAAAAATGCAACTCTCAAATTATTTTGAGATTAGTGCTCTCTTTTGTATAAGTATTTGAAAGAGGAAATTTTCTAATTCTGTAAAATTTTTTTACCTAATTTATGTATACCTCTTTCTCTCAGAAAGTCTTTTAAAGACTGTTCTACCTACTCTAGTATTGTAACTCTCACTGTAGTGTTGTGAGGTCCCCAGGACGAGGTGAGAGATGAGAATTTGATTCCATGTTCTCAGAAGGCTGATTTATTATTTTATGATATTAAGAGAAATGATATATTTAAATGATACTAAAGAAAGAGAAAGGATACATCAGAAGGCTAAACAAGAATGATCCTGAAAGCTTGTGACTGACTCCTTAGAGTCCAACACAGCTGATGGTGGTTGGTCATTAATTAAAAACAATTCATGTGGAACCAGTCAAAGATGCACCTGTTGGTAAATGATCTCCAGACCACATTCCCAAGCAATCAAATAATTATTGTTTTCATTCTTTTCTGAGGCTTCTCAGCTTCCCAGGGGAAGAAATCCTGGCAAAGGGATTTTTCAGAAAATACCATGGTGACACTCTCACCCTTATGGTATTCAGCTCTGTGTCCTAGACTTTCATGCACAGGATGAAAAGGCAGAAGGGAAGGACACCTTAAGTATTCTGCTCCAAACACTTCTTTATTCATTTCATATCTCTCAGTGAACTTGCCTTCCTTTCAGTTATTAAACTGTTTTGTGTCTTTTAGCAGCCATGACAGGTTGATGAAGCAGTAAACATTGAGGTGTCCTGTGGGCTCTAGGCAGCATTAGCCTGCTGTTCCCCCATTACTGCATCCTCTCTAAAAGCTCTTAGGGCTGAGCTATATGTGTAGATGTGTGTGGGGGACAGATGGAGGAGGAGAATGGGGAGATTTGCATAATCTGATTGCACTACCAAATATCTGAGACAAGACTCTCAAGGCTGTCAATGGAGAGAATTTGGCTCTTCCAGAGGGTGATTCAGAGCACCTGAGCTATGTAGGCTGCTTAGAGAGACTACAAATCAGACATTTTTAGCTGGATGGTATAAATAATCATTCCTCCACCCTTCATGTGTTAAATTTACCATATGGCCAAATGTAGATTCTTGTCTGGATAGTTGTAAGCTAAACTTCTATCATAATCTTAATGTATTTCAACTGATTAAGCATCGTGGAGATAGCAACTCCAGTAGTTATCAGCCATCTGTTAACCTCCACCCATATTTGTTGGGGTCTCTAGCTGGTCAGAGTGACTCCAAGAAAAGTTTGAAAGTCTCTTCTCTTAGCCCAGCACTTGAAGAAAGAGTCAGGGCTCTTCATCTCTCGGTCTCAAGGTTGTTTTTTGTATCTTATCTATAAAATTCTTTCTCCTGTCCTGCCGAGGTCCGCTCAGCAAGACAGTCAGAGGCACTCTGCCTGCCCCCGGCGCGGTGTTATCTTTATATACTAAAAACTACGTGTAACATGTTTACAATTATTTTCCAATACCTATCACCTGTGTTAGACAGTGAGTTTCTACTCTAGACCAATCTAAAAGTGCCAACATCACCACTGAAAATGGAGGTAGAGAAGAAGAAGAAAGGCTTGACACGCCCAAGTCCCTCCATCTTGTCCCCAAAACCCTTATGCTAAAAATCCCAAAACCTACATTTACACCCAATGCTAATTTTATTATTACACTATTTAAACTGCTGTGGCTTTTAGGTCTTTATGTAAAGCTGGCAATTTGCTCCATGGTTCGTAATCGAACCCACTGGTGTTCTGGGCTGTGTGCCAGGGTCTCTGAGCCCCCCGGCAAAGGTCCCAGCAACTCCGGACTCCCAAAGGGATGTCCTGAGTTCCGACAATTTCACTGTTTTAGCCGTCTGCTGTATGCTTTTAATGAAGCCTGACAGAGTAATTCACACGTATTTCTTGCTGTTGAGACAGGGTCAGAGGAAAGCACTTCAGACCACAGAAATTTCTTGTTCACTTCTGCAAGAGGTAAATTAAATCTAAGATTTCTTTGAGGTACACCAGGACTGGAATCACTGCTCTATTCATGGAGATGCACAGGGCTTGAGCCACTCTGTGACACCCACCTGACTCATTTAAGTGTTATATAATACAATGTTTACTCAATGATATGAACAGTATTCTAAATGGGTAAAAAAAAAAGGAATATGACAAACATGTCTCTAGTTCCTATGGTCTGAAACAGACAAAGTCTGTGTGATACATTTTTAATAAAAAAATCTGTCATCACTTGCTATAAATGATCAATAAATGACTAGATATTAATGCAGCCTTAGATATCAAATAGCTAAGATTTTGGAATATAAATAGAAGTTTTAAATAAATTTTTACAATGTTATGAAACATATATGAAAATTAAAATCCTTTAAAAAGTTAAATTAATCTACCCAGGCTTTGTGGAAATTTGAAGAATAAACCTTCACTTGAATCAGGTCGATATTAAATATGAAATTTTCTCTTCTAAAGCATTCCAGAATATCTGACCTGGGAATATTTTGTAAATATCTAGAGATTAAGGTAGTAAAGGTTTCTTGCCCAGTTTCAAATGAATCTTTCTCCAATGTTTTTGTCATGTCTAAAGTATGAAATCTTTTATTTTCCCCATGAAGAAATTTTTATTACTGCCCAACTGTAATCTTACTTTCTTGTTTAGCCAGCATTCAGAAAACATTAACTCATTTCCACTCTAGAGAACTTATTTGATGTTTATTTAAGCATTTAATTTAATTCAGCAACATTTCCCTTAAAGTCTTCACAGTCTCTCCCTCATTGACATGCAAAGAAAGGAGGAAGAAGAAAACAGTGAGAGGAAGAGATAAGTGCACTAAGAAGTTCCATTTCCAGAAGGGTGTTATGAAAGGCACTGATTAATCTTATTTGTCTGAAGTGACAGCCAATGTGCAAAGAAATGATTACCTAACACTGATAGAAACTGCCAACCAACAGGATGCTTAAGGAATATTTTGTGGTGCTCAGAGATTAACTAACAAACTACTGCATAGGGATGGGAAATGTGAAATAGGGTTTTTTGTGTTGAAACTCTGTTTTGAGTGACTCTTTTTGGGGAAAATATTTGGAAATAAATAATGATAACGTAATTTCTTCATATTGCAAGAATGTGAAAAAGCCACATATGTAAGTAGTGTGAGACACCACCTTCTACTAAGTCTTTTCACTTAAAAATATGCATTAACACTCCAAAACACAAAAAAGGAGCTGGAAGATATGAGCCATATCTACAGAAGACCTCTGCTTTCTGTATTGCAAACAAGCAAGAAAATAATGATACTCTAACATGCTTGAAATGGTATCAGGTATTTATGTTTAGTCACCTCAATCCTTGTCCAGAGTTCTGAATTCACATTATCAAGAGCTCACATTAAAGTGTATTTTTAGTGGTACCTCTCTAGGATACCCAATTCCATCTCTAGGCTCCATCAGATGGTTTGACTGGATCTTCACTTACTGTAATAGGAGGATGGATACCTATTTGTAGTCAACTAAATTTAGAGATAGTAATCTTTATCTGAATCCCACCCAGTCTTAGTGAGCACCAGGAACTGAACAGGAAAACTCAGATTTTGATCCAAAATTCTTGCCATTTCTTCATTGAACTTTGTATTAAAAATGTACATTTACTATAGTAGAAGTTGCGACTTCAAATTCTTTTTATGATACTAAATAAAAGTCTTAATAATGCTGAGTTAAAAGGTTCAAATATAATTCAAAATAACAACAAACAGACCCCAGCAATGATCCTACAAACAATAACAGAAAATAAGTGAATAGAAAATAAGATCTAAAATGCAATCTCACAGGTCTTATTATTCTTTGGTGTAAAAAGTAGTTACATTTCTACTTCAACTTCTGTTTATGAAACAGTAATGAAAAACTTGTTAGAAACATCCTAAGTTATAGATGAAAACTCCTATAAATATTTATATACAAGGATTCACAGATCAGTGAACACAATCATGATATGGTGCTTAATGAAGAAGCTCTCATTAGATAAGCTCATGTAACTACCAGCAAGTGCAGTTTCAGCCCACTGCAGCACAAATTAAAACAGAATAGTTCCTTGTGATTGCACTACTTCTACCAATGTTTAGTTAAATGGATTTTAATACAAAGTAAGGATAAGCTGAGAATATTGTTATAAGCAAAGAAGTTATTGCTTGCTGAACCAAGCTTCCAGTGTAGCCCCACCACACGACTAAATTTCATTCCCATTCTGACTGAATTTTAAAATGTGTAATAGGCATATATTTAGTCACATTTGTAACAAAGTTGTCTTATCATCCCTTAATGCTGTTATGATGACATAAGCTAACACATTAAAATGTCGTACTAATTTTTTGCAGTCATTTAACAGTGGATATTCAATATAAAATCATAGAAATGTTCAAGTCAAAAAAAACCTTTAAGGTCACAGAATCCAACTGTTAAACCAGCAGTGCCAAGTCCACCACTAAATTATGTCCTCAAATGTCACATCTAAACAAATGTCTTCTAAGTCCCTCCAGGCATGGTGACTTCAACAGTTCCCTGGACAGCCTGTTCCAATGCCTGACATCCCTTTTGGTGAAGGAATTTTTCCTGGCACCCAATCTAAACCTTCCCTAGTGTAACTTGAGGCTGTTTCTTGTCATTTAGTCCCTTGCCACTTGGGAGAAGAGACCAACCCCCATTTCACTAAACCTCCTTTCAAAGAATTGCAGAGAGTGATAAGGTTCCTCTTGACCCTCCTTTTCTCCATCTTAAACACCCCCAGATCCCTCAACTGTTCCTCCTTAGACTTTTGCTCCAGACCATTCCCCAGCTCTGCTCCCTTCTCTGAACTCTCTCCAGCACCTCAATGTCTTTCTTGTAGTGAGGGGCCCAGAACTGACCCCAGGATCTGAGGTGTGACCTCACCAGTGCTGAGTACAGGGGGACAATCCTTGCCCTGGTCCTGCTGGCCTCACTGTTGCTGATACAGCCAGGATGCCATTGGCCTTCTTGGCCACCTGGGCACATGCTGGCTTGTGTTCAGATGGCTCTCAAACAGCAACCCCAAGTCTTTTGCCACCAGGCCACTTTCCAGTCACTCACCCCCAAGCCTGGAATGTTGCATGGAGTTCTTGTCACCCAAGGGCAGGACCTGGCACTTCAACTTGTTAAACCTCAGTATCACTGATGCTAGCCCATCCATCCAGCTTTTCCAGATCCCTCCTACCTGCCAGAATATCAACATTCCCCCCATCTTGATGTCATCTGTGAATTTACTGAGGGAGCACTCATCAGGCAGGGTGGGTACTTCAGTACATGGGAAGGTACCACAGCTCAGCTGATCTTTGGTTTGTCAAGCTGCTACAATTCAACTCACATCTGATCAGAGTAAGTTGTAAAATGTGTTTGAGCACATTTTACAACTTACTCTAAAATAACTTATTCCTTTACCAAGCAAATAGTTTGAATAAACTGATCAAGTAAAGGAATTGTACAAGAGAAAAAACTTAAAATCAAATATGAGAAATGTGGTATAATACATCAAAACCACTACTTTGTGATGAAATTGTAATCAAGCAACTGCATGGGGATGATCAAGACTTATTTATCAAACTCCTTCAAGTACATATGTCTTAATTAAGGGAGCTACTAAGCCTAGGTGACTTAGGACCAGTACAAACTTTTTTGAACCAACAGACTTACTGGCTGATATTATGAGTCATAAAACTGTTTTAAAAACAACAGTAAGGTGATTCTGTATTCGGAAAAGGATGTGATCTCATGAAACTTATCTGTTGCAATTCATTTTTTCAACATATACAAGCAACAGAAAGGTCCATTTTGTACTTACATAGGGTTTTTTTTGGCATTTCAGCATCAACAGATGTCATGAGGTGAGGAAGCATGTGGCATCAATGTGGCAATCCTATCTCAGAGCAGAGATAGCCTGCAGAAGAGCTTTTGTAAATGTCTAAACCCACATTCCCTTGGCACCCCTTATCTAGTGTAATGGTCTGACCAACTTCTAAGTAGGAATCGTGCCATGATAACAGATGGATAAAAGTGTAGGCAGCAATAGGAGCATGTACCAGCATCCAGTATATTTACTGAGACTTGGAAAACCTATCCAGGAATGACTCAAGTGACTGAAATAAAACTCTATGGTCGGAATGGTTTGCCAATGGCAATTCATCTCTTGCCTCAGTTAACATTTCAAGGCATATACATTCTGCCCTTTCTAAGTTAGGGATAACACAGTAGGAAAATAGGCTTTACAGTAAATATAAATCATGTTTTCAGTCTTATCTGACTTGAGGGTGTTGCATTCTGCTGGCAGGTCTGGGACTGTTGCTGTAGCTACCCCACACAAGATTGGGACAGCCTTGGAGATCTTTATTTACAAGACTCCTTAGGGTGAGTAGTGCTGTTTTATCAGCACTTTAGTCATCACAGTAATTGCTGAGCTGGCCCCTACTGTGCAGCAGATGAGGAAGGAAGGTTGCTATTTTCAGAATTCTCTGAAGAGGTATTTGTGCCCTTTGACAAAGTGGTTTTCCACCCCATTACGTAAAAGCTTTTCAGACTAGCAGGAGGAAGCCTCTAATAGCTCTTGAGAGACACAACTGGCTGGTTTGTCAATAGGGTAAAGGGTTTTCTGCTCAGATTTTCACAGTCTGGTTACAGGAAACTGCTACAGAAAATTTTCCTAACTCTTACATCCAAGGTTTCAACATTAAATCAAATAGAACTGTATCCAGACAAAGATCAATTGATTAAGCCAAAAAGAACCCACGCAAAAAAAAGCCCCTCAGCAGTGTCTGCTCAGAGGGCAGGCAGCTGTGAGGTTATCTCTGCACAGGGAAAGTGCTTGCTTGCTTTTTTCCTGCCAAATGCAGATCACCATTCCATTAGATGAAGGAGACCGGCTTCCTGGTCTCCTTCCATAGTTATCAGTGTGACAGTAGTATATGAAAAAACAGAATGAAATCTGACCTCAAAATAAGGCTCACAGAAATTAAATTTGTGTGTACCTCAGCATACAGGGCAGCTGACATTCAGTTTGTAATAAACCTAAACCAGAACCCCACAAAAATATAAAATGGAGCAACATGGGACAGAGGAAGGAGGAGCAAAAGTTATGAAAACTCTTGTACCAAGTAATGTTTTCAAAAAGCATACAGGACACTTATTAAACAAACTTGCCTTCCAGAAAGCTTATATGCTACATCACAGGCTCACCAATTCTTGTAACAATAAAGATATGACAGAAGACACGATACAACCAAATAACATATTTTAGTGTCAAGCCTGAAATGCCCTCCTCCAAACTTGAAAAAGCTCTTTCTTTTAGTACTAGGAAAAAAAAAAGCTTTATATAGCTCCTGTCTGCTGTACTTAAATGAGAGAATTCATTTACATGAGATTGAAATACCTTCTATGAGCTAAAGCTTGCTTCTCTGATGTGGGGTAATACACATATAAAATAAATAAAATATATACATGGTATTTATCACCTATACAAGGAAATGAGTTGTTTTCAAAATAATATTAGCATCAGTTTTATGGTGTTTTTCCAAGGGTTAGACTGATTTAATGTGAAGAAGAATGTAATATTGATGATGCATGTGTTAGGTTAACAGTTGGACTTGATCTTAAGGGTCTCTTCCAACCTAAATAATTCTGAGTCTATAATATTTTCCCATATAAAATAGTTACCACATTAAGTTATATTACTTAAGAATATTATAATTCAGATCCCATAAGATGCACTACCACTACCTGTGAAGTATCATTATAAGTGAACACATTACTTTGGAGACACGGACACTTGAGACCAGGTGATAAACCAGGTATCAAGCCTTGCAATTTTCTAGAAAAGCTACATATTTCCTACAGATTGGAAAAGAGGCAGACTAGGACCAGAGGGAGTATCTGTGTGAAAATTAAGAATGCCTCTGCTTTTTAGGGCATTTCAAAGAATCACAAAATATTCTGAGTCAGGAGGGACCCACAAGGGTCATTGAGTCCAGCTTTTAAGCGATCTCATATCTCAACCCACAGCCTTACTTGGCAAATTCAGGCTGATTTAACAGAAATTTCTTTGCTCTATAGAAGTTTTAGAGAATACAGATTCACCAAGTGAGTCTGCCATGGACAGCAGTTTGCCATGTTCAGGTATTTGTGTCTGCAGGATAATAGCCCCCACCAAGCGTTTCAAGCCCATCTGCTAGCTGAAAGATTGCTGTGAGATACAGTCCTCACATCAGGGCATGTACAAAGGGTGATTTGGCAGGGAAGGACTGCAACAAGGATGTGTGGAAAACAGGGCTCTGGGTCCTGAGAGAGCTGCTCGTGCAGTGAAACACGTGCAGAAATGGGGACTCTGGAGTTTCTTATAATGCAGGGCTGTTTATGAAAAGGTATTCTGTTACTTAAATAAAGCAATATATTGGTAAAATCAACGAAGTCCTGAAATGCTCCTTTCTTTCTAGTGATTACAGCATAGAGTAGAAAATTCAAAAGCAAGCACATTTGTTTGGAGTACAATATGTTGGTCTAATGCCAACAATAAAAAACCTTTTCAAAATCTGGCATTGGTTCACTTTCCTAACTCCGGGATTCTTCCCTAGATGTTTAATCTGATAATGGCTCAGTAAATGATTTCTTCCATTCACCTGATGACAGCTTCAGAAAGCTAGTGCCTGTGTCCTGAAGGGATCCCGAATGATGCTCTGAGAACACAGAAAATGACTAATCTCTGTACTTAGTATCAGGCAGTTTTTGAGAGCTGCAAAGGCAAGCAGCCCAGCATGCACCTTTATGTGTTTTGCAATATGTCATACAACACATGTTATGAGAGATATCTACTCAAATTGGCATGGCTAGTAAGTCTCCCTCCTAATGAGCTTCTTTTGCATTCTCTAGATTCTGGAACACAGATGAGGTTGATGCATTAAAACCAAATTCATTTGATTCTTAAGGATCTATTCAGAGCCCTGAGGAAGAGGCCAGGCATCGGTTATGTTATCAGTAGGAAACAATTTGAAATTTTTGATTCATATGTTCTAGACACTTGATCATTCATTGAATACATTGTCATACTCACAGGATCATGAGAGATGGAAGATAATCTAGATCACCTAGTCTAGACAAGGTTTTCCAGACATTAAACATTCATATTCTTCACAGAGGTTCAGCTCACACAAAGGTGAGACACCTGGCCATTAAACAATTGCTAAAAGAAACATCATGCTTGCCTCCACTGTCCCATGAGTCTAAGAGGCTGTCCTTTCACTGGTTATGGCCAAACAAGAATTTGCTTGGCCATAAGACATAGCTCTCTCCTGCTTCCATTCTGAAATTATCATAATTTTAGTTATTTGGGAATTGAAAGAAAAATTGCTCTAACATTTATTCTATTCAGCTAAAATAATTTTAAAAAGGTCTCATTGTGATGTTTTGGAGTAATTCAATCATCTCCAAGGATGCAGCATGTCTCCATGCTGGATCTGTGGAGAGATGGAGGGAGTCAAGAGAGCTCTGGAGAGACCAAATATGGGTGTTCAGTATGATCACAAATAGTGGGCTGTAAAAATTTCAGTTTTGAAAGAAAAAATGGGCTGACCCATTTTTTTCAGTAGTCTCTCTTCCTCCTAAACATGTCACTGATTGGACATAAAAAAAGGCATTTCTTGGGCCAAGAGAGAGGCTGTAGGTTTGGTTTCCTATCCATATGCACTGAATGTAGATTATTTCTGCAGCTGAAGCTAAGTCCCTCTGTTTACTGTGTCCTTCTGCCCACATCACCCCTTTACATGACATTGGTCAACACCAAAAGGACAGCAGAGCTCTGCCTTAAGACCACAAGAGAATCCGCTGTGTGACACACTACCCATGTCAAGCTACAGAGCAGGGACACTAGCTGATACTTTTGGTCACACATCCTCCTCCTGCTTCACAATTTGTGAGGAACCAACCTCACAGTCCCCTCACCACAACCCCCTTTCACTGCCACACAACCTGCTCTAGGAATTGAGTGTACATCTCAATCATCCTTTCACAGATGTTTCTCAGTCAGATGGGGCTAAATGGTTGAGATACTTTAAAAATCAAAGCCAGGCTATAAATAAAGCCTGGTATTAGCACAGGCTTCTCTTATTCATTTCCTGCAGTATAATAAACATATGTGTAAACTCTGAAGTCTTGTGCTAGATTCCTCAGGAATGCAGCAAGTATTAATTCTGATTTAAATCAGGCATGTTGCAAACAAAGGTTTTGGAGGGAAGAATGTGCCAAATTTGGGGAAAAGGGAGTGATTTGGACTGTTTCCACAAGAACTCCCTACTAAATTTTAAAACATAGACTGCCATTAAATGTGAATACATGCTAATCCTTAGCTGAGGAAAAAACAAAATATCTTTCATTATCTGTGATGATACAAGATACATTTTATTGATTTGTTCACATATTTATAAGCTATTTCTTAGCTATTCAATATTCATTGCCTGCAATGTTCCCACCAGAATGGATATAGACATGAAGTTCAATGTTCCAGTGATAATTTTTCACGAAGGAGAACTTTCTATGCATGGAAAAAAAGAAGAAAATTGGATAAATTAAATAAAATGGCTGTGAGACTGCATATCAGTGGAATAGGTCATTATATTCTTTTTTTTTTCCATATTAGGAGAAAAAAGAACCCACACACAAAAAAAGTGAACTGTGAAGGAAAAGAAATAATAGATCCAACAACACCCAGTATCAGATCATCATATTGACTTAAAAACTAAGTTTGAAGAAGCTCAGTATAATTGTGGCTGCACTGCCTATGAACCACTTGGTTATAGCCAACAATAAAGCAAGAAATAAAGCAAGAAACTATAGAATCATAAAATAATAGAATAACTCACATTGGGAAAGACCTTTTAAATTCATGAAGTCCGACTGGTAATCTAGCACCAGTGGCAAGTCATCAGGGAGACCTCTAAATTTTTGTTGGCTTATGTTTGGCTCTTGACAGCAGATGGGATTAAGATCACTTTGCTCCTGTGACTTTGATTTGCTTGTAAGAGGAAATTTCTGTATCCTTAAATTTAGCCTTCTGGATACTGAAGCATATGCTACACTGCCCACAAGACATAATTAATCTGAAATACACAGAGCTCCTAATCAGTGTTCACTTAGTCTTTCACTAGACAGAAATCATTATTGGATATTACATACAATTTTGAGAAAAATACTGCTTCTGAAGAGGGACAGATGTTCTTTTCTACAGCTACTGCTTCAGTTTCACTGCATACAAATACCATACACTGCCAAGGAAACATTTCAAAACCTAGTAAGAAAGGGCTAGAAAAATTCATATGGTATATGTGTCACAGATAAATGGAAGAGTTAAAAACTCCCTTGTGACCTGCTCTGGACCTCTGCAATAAATTTACTTCTGCTTAACTTAAGACTAAGAAAAGGTAGAAGTATATATCCTGACACACACATCCCTTTTCTTGTGCTTAGAACAGAAGACAAAATTCCCAGGAATCAGCACTGTTCCTCATGTTTTCCATATGTATGAGCATTACCTAGTATGGCAGAACAGCCATAGGTGTTACTGCATGTAAACAGAATGGAAAAAAGAAAAGGTCATAGTTTCTGCTGAACTTTACCAGGTTCTAACAATAAAAACAACAACAAAAAAATCATTGTGTACACCAAATCAATAAATCCATGTATAGACATAGAAATACATATGTATAGTTACCTATACATGCATCAGCACCTACACATATAATTTCTTAACCACAATAGGGAATAAAAATTAAGGATAACATTAAATATGCTTGTATATATTTGTTGAATCACAATAACATGGGGACAATTTGCCTTTGCAACTAAACAAATATAAATTTAAAGAGTCACTTCTTGAACTAGTAGCTTTCACAAAGAATTACCTCAAGTGGTTTCCACAATAGGAAGCCCTCTCAATTCTTTTGAGTTTTGTGTGGCTTTATCAGAGCTGAAATTGCCCCCACATTCAGAAGTTACTAAGGTCTAAGATTTTCTTATTTCACTTTAAAGAAGAAAGTGATAAAGACCTGAATGTCACTTGTACTATTTTCCACACCTGTGTAAATCTCCTTTAGTTTTATTTTTCATTCTACAGTATGTAACATGACAGGGGAGCTGGGAACAAAGAAATTGGTTGGGTTTCTATCACAGTCTAAATCGAGGTACTTGGCTGGATTGCAAACTAACTGTTTATATTCTGAAAATGTGATGCTTTCTGGTTTCATGTTTATTTCACATAATTTGCTGTAAAATTGATTATCTCAAGTTAAATGTTATTTCAGTGCATTTACCAGATGTATTCAGCTAAAATGCATTAGAATGTTACCCTATCTGGTGCTGGTATTTTTTCATATTTTGGCTCAAAATTTGCAGACAGATGTGTAATCTATAGAGGATCCACTCATCATCTTTACCAGTTAAGTGTTTTTCAGCAGTTCTGAAACCCCTGAATTTAACATTTTGCACTGGTTCTGCTATTCCTACAACTTTTATTCTAAAGACTCTGCACTTTGTCATCTAATGCTGACAATATTCAGCCATTGCCTATTCAGCTGACCCCACCCAAAATTTAATTTTCCCTCTCTGCTTCAAACTCCCCCTGTTAATTCTAAACAGTAATCACATACTAGCTGTAATTCAAACCCATAACCTGGACACTGTCATCAACACAGAGCTAAATCTTTAAATTCAAATCATGCTTCACATAAAGAGTATCCTCTACAACTTTTAAAGCAGGATGCAAAACCCTTTGAGCTTAATCCAACCCTTATGCTTAAAAAATTAACTTAAAAAGAATGCTAAAATAATTAGGTGAGAAAATTTGACAGCCTTCCAAACCCTATTTTCTCACTATTCTAATATCTTTGAAAACAGGTGAATTTTTTTAGTAAATACAGAAAATATCTCTTACTATCTCACTCTTACTCTATCAATAGATGGATTTCTCCAGAATGGTCTTCCACATTTTGGATGACAGTTATCATAGCTCCCTAAATCTTCTGTATTTTTTGAGCAATGAAGGCTAATTATCTTATTTTTTATTTTCACAGGCCATTCTTGTTATTTACAACTGCACTACATTTCAGTGGTCTATACCGTTCTTAAAGCATATTTGCTCAAAAGAGGGACACAAAATTCCAGCTGAGATCTTAACAGCAGTGATTGCAGATGTAGAAACAGCCTTCTTATAAAGTGTCTGCTAATCTAGGAAAGAGATTTGTCTCCTTTTAAACTATATCACACTGTTAATTTACATGGAACTCATGTACATTATAGCCTCAGATACCATTCTGCCTGACTGATGCAGGGGTTTTTTTGTCATGTATTTGTGATATTTTTTCCTACTAAAACTAAGAGTTCTGTTCTTCTCTTTACCTGACTTGCCTTGTTGGTCTTAGCATATTTTTAACTACATACATATTCTATGTTCTTCACTATATTTGCAATTCTTAGCCTTACTCCATCTTCAGTTTCATACCTGCACCCTCTCTATCAAAGTCAGTATGGAAAATACTGGGATCCACTGGAAGTATCCCTCCCTATGAATTATGCTGCTGCTTCTTCAGTCCTCTGGGATTTTTCCTGTCCTCCCCAGAGTCTCACAATAGTCCCATAAAAGTCAAAAACTGTTTAGGGTGGATCATTAAGTATTCTCATCAGATGTTTCACCATCACCCACTAAATGGAAATAGTCATATTTTCCTAATTGTCTTTAACCTAGTCCAGGCTTATTCATACTGAAAATTAATGTGTTTGTATTAATGTGGTTTTTTTTTTTTTGGTTTTTTTTTTTTTTCT
>JAYDZK010000056.1:8820868-8832223 GCA_034509185.1 Euphonia xanthogaster | reverse complement strand
TCTTTGTTTGAGTTTTGGTTTTGCTTTTTTTTTTCTTTTTTTCTTTGGGGGGGGTTTGTTTTTGTTTTTTTTTTTGTTGTTTTGTTTTGTTTTGGTTTTTTGTTTTGTTTTGGTTTTTGTATTTTTTTTAATTAATGTGATTAAGCCTCTGTTTGCCACACTTGTACAAGGAACAAAGAGAATTAATGTGCCACAGATTGCTCAGTGTAGGGGGATACAATATAAGAAATTAAAGGTAGTATAGAAAGCAATCTTGCCCCTAAGGAGTTGCATCTGAGCCAATTACTTTAGATTAGGAACAGGCTGGACTTGAACAGGCCTCAGCTGTAGCCAGTAAGAAGAAGAGTGTTAGAAAAGAGTGAATTGGATTGCTCAGGGGGAGTTGGAGTTAGTTGTCTGCTGTGAGAAGAAGGAAGAGTCAGTGCTCAGAGGAGCTGCCTAGGAGAAACATCAAGGTGGTACAAAACTCTAGCAATATGGAACTTCTGCAATATAATGATAACAGAACTCTTGTGATATAATAACAACAGCTCAATATATGTCAGGCCAAAAAAAAAAAAAAAAAGGAATTTTAAACCATTACAAACTAAAATAATTTAATCACAGGGGTCTGCAATTCCATGTCACTCCATTTCTGTGACTTCTGTAAAGGCTGATGCTCTTTATTCCCGACTCCTCCCCCAAAAGAATGCACCATTATAAGCCTCTCTGGTTTTACCTGGATTTCTCTGGAAAAAAAAAAAAAAAAAAACAAAACAAAAACAAAAACAAAAAAAAACAGCACAAAAAGCCTCTGCCTTCTCATCCATTTACTCAAAATTTTATGAAAATAGATGTGAACTTGACTAAGGAACTAACATGGTTTCTCATCTCATGGACACACACAAATAGTTTGACAGTACAATTCAAAGAGTGGATATGGGACAGGAATGAGCAAGAGGGAACAAATGCAGCTTAAATCACTGTAAATAACTCTGTCATCAAATACAAATCCCTTCCTTTGCTTAGCAGTTCAGTATTTAAAACAGGATATTTAAAAGAACTGGACTTGATTATGCCAGGTTTCCTTCAGAGACAGTGGAGAAAAGCACATATTTCTAGGTCACCATTTTTTATCAGTGGAAAAAGGCACTTACATAGAGGGTTTAATGAATATATCTTTAAAAGTACCTACTTCTTTCCATTTATGTCATGATTCACCTGACAAAAAGCGGTTCTGCAGTAGGCATGTTTGTGGGAGTTACCAAAGGCACTTTGTGATTTTACCAATAACTTTAAACAAATGTGGTATTTGTATCCCTGTAGTTCTAGAACTTTCCTAAGTTTGCATGTTTTTCTTCATCGTTTTGGTGTTTTTAACTTTTGTCTGAAGTTCCATATTACTATAACTGTCTTTGTTTTTTCAGTCACTTGGCTGAATCATTCAAAAACTCACTAATTTATTACATTATTCAGTTATTAACGGTGCTTTAACTGAACAATTTACTATTTATGTAATCAAATTTGTGCCAAACTACTGCATATAAACATAAGGCATTTAAGATAATTAAATTCCAAGCATTCAGTATGGTTCAATTCACTGGTCTTAGTGACTATTCAACTAATACATTTCAGTGCATATGAATTAAAAAAAAAAAAATCATAGTTAAATCAGGGAACAGAGAACTGATTTTCAAACCTGAAATTATTCCTGTAGCCTTTTCCTAGCTATAGAAAAAATTGCAACTTTTTAGGATTATAACCAAGCCCACAGAATAAAATATTTTTGCCTTTTTCCTCCCCATTAAAAATGATTATTCATGTTTTTTATCAATAAGAAAATCCTTTAGTTGCTATTCTTGGAAGTCTTAGAAAATAGAAATGTAGGAACAAGTAGAACTAGTAACAAAAATAAAATCAGGTAATTACTGTTCTTTAAAAATCTAAATTTCCTGAAAGGAAATTTTAAACTACACTGCTTTAATTAGGAATAGGAAAAAAAAAATACTCCAAGTTAATTTATTTCTGTCCAATTAGGTGTATATATTTTCATATTACTTTTTCAGTCAGAGCCTGACATAGCAAGAGTTGAGGATGAAAATCTCAGTTTCATGATGCTTGCAATTATATTCCATCTCTTTGTCCCATATTGTGGAAACTGATATAAGTGTAATTCTTCACACAACATAAGTTTATTTTTATTTTTATTCTTGTATGTCAACAGCTTTATTTTTACTTTAACTTCCCTCCAAGTTGTCACACTTGATCTAATGCAGTCTCTTGGATGGATTCTAATTAGTTCAGATGCCTCCTTCCTAACCTCAATGAGCTGGTCCCATGGGATGACCTTCCTGCATAATGCCACTGCATACCACAGCTTCTCCTGAAAATCCCACTCCATGTAACTTAGAGGAAATATATTCCCAGGGGAGATCACAATATAGAGATAATTTGCAAACTCTTAGGAGCTTCTTTGGCAAGGGCAGATGAAAGCTGAGAATAAAAGGAAAGCACCAATAATCTGAATACCAAAATGAGACAGGATTTGGGGACCAAGTCGTCTTTGTCTCTGGTTTCTCTAGTTCATACCAATGATACTGTGAGTTTCAGGTTCTACAATGCATTTATTCTTTGATACAAATAGCACCCATATTACCTTCCCTTATCCATCTCAGCATATCTTACTATGAAAAGTACACAGGAAGTCTGAGATCCCCCTCTCTTTCCTCTAAAAATTTCAACACAGTAGAATAAATGCGGCATCACAAGAAATTGATTAATGAGTTTTCAGTGTTATTCTTGTACTACATACTTAAATTACTTTTCCATATAGTGCATATACTTATCTATATTCTGTACTTTATGTACCATTTTTCCACATATAAGATATAGCACAGCATATTGCTTTGAGTAGAATGCATAGTAGAGAGGAGATTAATAAATGCTACATAGAAATCAAGGCTGGTTTTGTTCTTTTTTTATAACTACCTGTTGGAATGGTGTACACTTCATGTCCAAAAGAACACTCACTCCCATAAAAATTAAGGTTTTCCTGGTTATTCTTAATGCATCTAATGTTAGAGGAATTTTCCAGATACTAATAAATATAAATAAATTCTGTTCTTTTTCACTAATTCATCATGTTTTCCTATGGGGAGGGAAAGGGTGAACTTTATGAATCTTAGCCCTAGACTCCAAGTTTCTAGGTTTTGGAAAATGACAGGTAAGTTACCTAGGTTTCATTAATATATTTTATCTATCCTAATCTCAATGAAACACATCCATTCAATGCCTTACATACTTTCAGAAACAGAAGCTGGAATAAATTTTATTTCCCCTTGGGATAAGTAGTAGAAAAATATATGAAAGCAGCATGTATTAAAGCTGAGAGTTTGAGTTATATTGCACAAATATGTTATTGCCAGAGAAGGATTAAGGAAAATAAACAGGAACAAGAAACACATTTACATTTTGTGTTTATGTGCCTGTGAACACTGCAGGAACTCACAGGTAGCAACTAATTGGAAAGCAACATGATGTTTTCATAAACTGCAATCAGAATAAATAGAATTTAGAAAGCAGCAACTTCCCTGTGCCATTCCTCACTCACAAGACTTTTATTAAGAATAATTTTTTCTTCGGTGATGAAACCTGGACAAAGATTGATAGATTAACGGTCCCTTTTCTGTGAAGGAGCTTGCTGAATGTTTCTAAAGCATCATCTGTGTCATGATTTTTCAAAAGTTTTTGAATGGAACAGATTTGCCAAATGTGCTTAAATTCCCCATAATGAAATAGATACAAGATTTGTTGCTTTAACCACTTCCAGACCTCTGTGAGGGAAAGGCAAAAACAAGAGTACCTATGAACAAGATCATGAGTAAATACAGATTAACAGGGCCCAATTAAAGAGAAAACAGAACATTGATACTCTAATATGTATTTTAAGAAAGCTTTTACATTTCCATTCATAAAAAACTATGGCAAAGAAAGAAAAACATATTTCTTAAATAACTAAAAAAGATAATAAATAATATACACATTTTGGAATCCAAGTTTAAAGTGATAGAAATAAAAGCTGGTGGTCTGTGAATAACAGAATCTCTTTATTTCACTATAAAAATCAAGAAACATGAGAATGTAAAAAAATAGGGATCCATCTGTCTAACAGCTTTTATATTTTGTATGAACTGAAATTATCAATGTTCTGATTTTATTCTTGGTTTACTCCTCATGTGCAGTTGGCAAATAATTTTGGCTGATGTATAGAAAAAGCTGAAGCAGATTTTAGAGCACTTATTTTTTCAGCAGGGGGAATGAACAACACTGTGTTGTGTGCACCAATGGCTCTCAGATTTTTTATGATACTTTAATCACTAAACATGTTCTGTCAATCACCTTATGTCTCCCTGTCAAATTTAAACACACTGAAAAGAGGGGAAAATATAGAGCTCCAAAGACCTCTCTGTGAGCAATGTCTTGAGGTGCAGACTGGAAGCTTTGGTTCAGAGTGGTGGAGTTGAGCAGTGCTACATCCTCTGTGGACCAGACCAGCTGGGGGGAGGGAATCACCACCTGCCACTGCTCTGCACAAAAGTGCACAAGCTACAGCACAGCTCCTGCCTGCCTGAGACTGGAAGATCTGACCAATGTGGTTTGTTTATATCTGTTTGCTCATAGTTTGGCTCACTGTCATCTTCTGAGAAGGATGGTGCTCAGATCATATTGTTCCATATTATGAATCATAGATAAGCATATGACCATTTATTTTCCTGCTGTTCATATCTGTTGTGTTTTGTGAGTAGGCAGAATAAGGACATTTACAGGCGTACTTCTGTAGAGATTGAAGGACAGACACATCAGGGAAAAATGCTACATGCTCACACACTAAAATTCATCACCAGCTTATTGGGCAGCAGCCCAGTAAGTGCACCATAGCACTCAGCTTTACATCCTTTTTAATATTCTATATGGAGCAATAAAACAGCAAGACTTTTTTTTCGGTCTAGCAATATTACAATTGTATTCAGAAAATGTTTGTCCTCTAGGATGCAGAAGAAGAGAAATTAATTGTCTCTCACACATGGAAAACTTAGAAGTTTTCAATATATTGTGGTGAAGCTTTGAAAGGTGCCTGTAATGTCTTACAGATGAAATATTTGCTGCCACTTTGCTTCTTTTCTTTTATGCTCTTTGCCACGTGGAGGTTATGTGAAACTAAAATGAGACTCAATTTCATGATGAAGAACAGCATCAGTGACCACTGCTCAGATTTCAAATAGGAGGGGCACTGACCTGGGTTAACTGACCTAGCTAAGAACATGGCATAAATTACTAGCAAAAGTGGAATAAAATCATTCCATTTTTGTTTCAGCACTCCAATGAACAAGGTTACTATCCAGGATCCTCTGATTAAGTTCAATACTGATCCTTCCTGAAGCAAGACTTCAGCTGGGAGAAATAACTGAAAAAAGGGAGAAAATGCTAACTGCAAGAAGGTCAATGGAAGGCTGAACAGAAACTTTCATTTGTGCCTGGGAAATTTCTTACATGGAAGTCAAAAACATAATAAAATTTTCTTCTCAATACTTGCCTTACAATGAAGAATTTAGTCCCTTTCATTTTCAAACTGCTTTGCAAGCATTAACTAACTAGTAAAACATGAAGATCAGCATTTTAATAATAAGCATGGGATGAAAACAAAACAAAACAAAACAAAAACAAAAACAAAGAAAAAGACACCTTTTTTTCAGCAGTCATCACATCTGACAAATAGAGGTGGTTTTTAAGTACAAAATTGCCTAAGGATTCCAAATTACCACCTATCAGTGATCAAACACCTTGCTCTACTGGATCACAACAATTACTGGGAAAATATGGAGGGAAGACTTTTCACATACAGTTCATATGTATTCTAAAGGGTATTTGTGACTGCTTGTTCCCTAGTTCCTTAGTAACATTTAGTCTCATTAATTTATCAAGTAATTGGTTTAGTACAGATGGTCAGCTACTTGGAGAAAACGGGAATTTTACAGGTCACTGATATGCTATTAAAAATTATATAAAATCATAAGGTCTAGAAGACCATAAAAACAATTATATGAACATAATCTATTGAAATTTATATTTTAATTTGTATTCACAGAGCCCAAAGACAGAACACACCCACAAGGAAGCAAGGGGTTGCAGCCATATTTTATATCTAGAAAAGCAAATTTTCATACAAATAAACATTAAAGCAAACACTGTAGCAAAAGGAATATTAAAATGTATTTGAAATGGATTTTGAAATTAAATAGTCAAAAGGCTACAGAAAAAAATTGTAATTTCTTTTATGCAGTGAAAAAGAATGGCTTATTATTACATTTTTTTGATAAAACCTTTCATTGTCCTCCAATCCCAATTATATCCTTCTTTGCCGCCTAAAATTTGAAATAAAACAAAGCTTACAACAACTTCAGACCAGAATTGTTACTACCATCATTTCATTACATAATGCAAGAATTTAAAAGTAGTTTCAAATTAATTATTCACATGTTGGTACTTCTGGTATGATCTTGGTGCTCCAATACAAGATAAAATATACATTTTGTTCACACAATCAGTGAGTAATTTTTTTGTATTATCATCTGTGCCACTTCACTAAAATTCTAAAAGTTTATCAGTTTTTTTGACATTGATTTGATTGTTTTCCCATTTTTAGCAACTGATTGGAACACTGTGGATACAGAACTTTGGATCACAATTTATTCTGCCAAAACTATATTGAAAATGCTCATTAAGAAATGGACTGCTTTTCTGACTTGCCTCTAAAATTATTTCACCTCCACTCTACTTTTAGTAATCATTTTGGTGCCCACTTTAGCACCTGAAGTCTGAGTTTCTCGGGTTTACATCTAATACACATTGCAATTTGGCACTCTCTCACTTGGCTGACCTGTTAGCTCCTTATGACCACCCAGCTCTATCTTCTGAAAATAGTTTGTAGGAAAATGCAAATAAATTTAAATGCAACTACTTCAAAAATGTTGCCATCCTAAGATGAAGATTTAAGATGTAATTCTGGGAGTTTAAGAAAGAGACAAAGATGGACTCAAGTGCTGAGAAATAAATAATCAGACCTTAGTGGCACTTCTTTTTTGGTCAGTAAAATCAGTCCTAGCTCCATAAATACCATGTCCTTCAGCTGCAGATATTACACAGACAGAGTGTGGGTGGAAACTCATAAAGCACAAAAACATTTGAGTTATTGCCTGTATAATCCTGCATTTATGATTTAATAGAATTCTACAAAGTAAATGAATGCCCATTACTATTCCAGGATGCGTCCAAAGGGCAGAATGGACAAGAGGCAATCGCCACAAGTTTTAAGTGCAGGAATTTCCATTTAATTAAAAGCAAAAATCATTTTACTGTCAGTGTTTTTCAACACAGGCACAAGTTGCCCAGAGAAGTTGTGGAGTCTCACTCCTTGGAGCTGTTCAAAACCTTAATGGACATGGCCCAGAGCAACCTGCTCTAGTGATGCTTCAGCAGAAGGATTGGACAAGATTACCTTCAGAGAGCCCTTCCAGCCTCATCAACTCCGAGATTCTGTGTGAGAACTTGTTTAACAAACCAAAAAACCCCACAAATAAAAAACACAGAAAAACCCCAAACTACTGAGTCTAGCAGTCTCTTCTGCAATAAATGTTGGGATATTTTCCAACGTAGGTGAATAAGGGGAATTCAAGGGAAGCACTCACAAAAAATTAATTACTTACAGGAATTAATTTTTGGCAGGATGAAGATAGGTTTGGGACTTCTAGAAGGATATTGAAAATGGGATATTGACTTATAAAATAACTTCTCTCAAGACAACCTGCAATGTCAAAAATGGAATAAATTAATAAGAAAACCATTCTGCAGAAAGATATTGGTCCCTTGGAACAGTGTAAATCAAAAATAACTTCAAACAAGTCAGGTAAGGTATACAAATGTGAAACTAGGTCAGTGTCAAGTATCTTTCTGCAGTGCACAAAGTTTCTCATCATCACCCAAATCAGTGGCAAATGTACCATGTGGATCCTTCAAAACTCTGGAAGAGTGACTTATACTCAGGCAGTGGGATCAGCTCAGGTAGTTGGTTTTCAGGTGGTGGATTGTAATACATATGCAGTCCAGATAAAAGGGAGAAGGCCAAATTCATGCCCCTAAAGACAGGATGCTCCCAGAAGAACCAGCCATACAGTATCCTGCTGTAGAGGGTTAAGGGATCACTGATGCTGAGTGACAGGAAGATAAAGTTCCCCTGCTGTTGTACTTTACTGCTCAGAGGTGCCTTTCTCTTTTGCTAGATGGGAAATGAGCATTGACTGGAGATTCCACATTACATGACTGGCTCAGTCCACCATGCCAGTAATTTGGTCAGGATTAAAGAAAGAATATCTGAATCATAAAGGACTGAGAGAAAAGCAGTGAACTCAGCTATGTACTCTAAAAAATATGCTTCATGTTTCTATGTAGATTTCAGTTTAGCTCTCAGTAATTTAGCACATGGAAGACTTAAAAAAAACCCCATGGTATAATAACAGCCATGAGAACACTGAAAAGCTGAGGGCTACATTACAGAAAAGTTGGCTATAACATGAAAGAGCAGGTCCCTATGTCACTCAAGTACTTGTAATGACTTATACCTTGAGATTTTTAGATACCTGGACTCTTTCTCTACTTGTGGAATTTTAAGTGACCCAAAGCATAAGGGCATGTGTGCCTGTCTTGAAAAGGACCAGAACTTCCAACTGTGAAGCATTCATAGGAAAATGTCAGGTTATCCATGACTGAGCAAATGCATGTGCCAAGAGGAAGATCATGTATTGTTAGTTTTTCTGGTTTTTCCCATACCACCTCCCTACCCTCCCCAATTCTTTCTAAGAAATATTTGTCATGAATAAGCAGCAAATTAATTTTCTTAGACTACAGGATTAACCTAAATGCATTGTATCAGCTAGCCTCACCAATTGCAGCTGCTTGGACTAAACTAAAATGTAATTTTAAAAGGTCTTGCTAATATAAATGGATTGAGGTTTGCACCTAACACATGAAGTCACTGGTGAACTACTTTTCATTGTTTCTCACACACAATTCGCAGGTGAGATGTGGGAGCATGACAAGCAACTTTGAAGTGCTAAAAATACAACATCTTGGCAGAACTGACAGGTTCCATGCTGGAATCCATGATTTAATAAAATAGCTTGCACTTCCTTGTATTAACGTTCCAAGGGGAATAGAGTGCTATAATACAAACCCATTTCTCATATAGTCAACATCACTCCCTACCAAGAACATTTCTTCTTTCAAGCTGACATCTTCTGTATTTGGGAACATCAAAAGCGACAGCAGAAAGCATTTGCAAGGCTGCATTTCCTCAATAAGCTTTCTACAGACTTTCTTCTGAAGCACAACAAGTCTGCATAAATCTCTTGTTTGATTCAATTCAACAACCTATTTTGCAGTTCTGCTGGTTTAAATGTGTGACTCATTCAGCAGCAACAGAACAGCTCAGATCCTACCAAAATGAGAATCACCAGAGTTAAGATTTATATCTTTGTTTCTTTTTTGTTCTTCTTTTAAAACCTTATTTTTATTTTTACCACTGTAAAACTAAAAGGCACCCTTACCGTTAAATCTATGTTTATATTCCACATCTCCCCACCCTGCCAAAAACTAATACTTCCTTGAGGCTGGGATCAACTTTAGATATGACAGTTAATCAAGACAGCAATAAAGAAGATTAATGTAATTTCTGTCACAGAGGTGAAGTTATCTTGGATCATGGACATCTGGGTAAACTTCAACTTCTGCACAAACTTTCTAAACTAAAGAAACTTTAGTTTAGAAACTAAACTAAACTAACTAACTTTCTAAGTCAGAAGCTTTATCAAAGCTCCAGAGGCTTTGACCATATCAAATTAAGAGCTAGAAGTACCTTCAGTCACAAAAATTCAACACCTGATGTCATTTAAATGTTAAACACACCACTAGCCATGGTTTCTTATCATGTAAATAGCACCCTCCCAAGAAATCTCCTATGAGCAGACTGTGGGAATTTGCCTGGGCCAGGTATGGGTGTGACCATTTTTTTGGGTGCAACAGTTCAGTTCTAGGGGAGTGTATTGTTTTCTGCAAGCAGGTCTCAGCACCCCCTGGAGATACTGAAAATCACCTGTATAAATGTATCTGAAGTAGTGAGGACTTCTGCCACAGAAGATAAAAGGCTGTGATTTTAGGCTTGCTATGTTTCCCACAGGAACAATATGCATGCAGCTCCCATCCTACACTGCTATGCTGAGACCCCATCACCCTGAACCCACAGTCTGGTGTCACTGCTCCTGAACCCTTTTGCTGTCCCCTCAAACTTGTGGATCATCTGTGGCTCATGTCCTGCAGCACAAAAGAGCATGGAACAGGCAGTGGTGGTCCACTGTAGCAAAAGGAAGGTGCCATAAAAACGCACATTTCCCACCCACCTCCAGAGTCAAGCACTAAGAATGTCCAAGTGTCATCTGAGGATGTGCACTCCAAGTGTCTGGACTGAGCCCTGGGTGTGCTGGGGATTTGGCCTCAATAGTAGAGACATGAGCCAGCTTTCACCCCTCTCCTGTGGCCAGCTGAGAAACATTCAGGCAGCAGATTACTCAAAACTTGAAGGATCCACATACAGCAGCTTTCTGGTCAGCAAAACCAGATCCTCACGCTTCCCCACCATGATAATGCATTGGCAAACCAACTCAGACACTCAGACACTGTGTTCACCAGCCCTGTGTAGAGTTTTTACATAAATAAAATTAATTTATCCAATAGCATTGAATTAAGCCACTTGACACCAGTGTCAAGAGAACTTCTTATGAATGACTAGATTTTGCAAATTAGAAAGGAATAAACTCCATTAAAATGTGGCTATCACAAATTGTGCTGTATTTATTTGACAAGTCATAGCTCAGTAATCTAGCAGATATGTACTAAATGCAATCAAGCTTTATTAATATGAAATCTCACTACAGCATCTGCTCTTAAGTCCTTACTGAGGTCTGTAAAAGAGAGACAAGAATTTTTCTTTCCTCCTCCTCTTTTTCTTCTTTTTTTTTGAAGATTATAAAGTGAGCTGCTTAATGAATTGCAGATTATCACTGTTTTACTGAACATAAGTGTAACACAATATTTACATATAATTAATTTATCTCTGACTTTCCCAGCCATAAAGAAACTCAAAATGCAAGTGAAAAGGATGAAGGACAAAGCAGACTGAAAGAGAATTTAGATTTCTTTATGGCTGGGAAAGTCAGAGATAAATTAATTATATGTAAATATTGTGTTACACTTATGTTCAGTAAAACA
>JAYDZK010000056.1:8787942-8820768 GCA_034509185.1 Euphonia xanthogaster | reverse complement strand
AAATGGAGGGAATCCTTTGGAAAAATACCCAAAACTTTTTGCTGGTTGCACAGTGATCACAGTGTTGCGAAATATGGCTCTGAACAGCAGGCAGAGAAGTTAAAACTGTGCAACAAATCTGTACAACACTGCACAGGGGGAACCCAGGTGACAAGGAAGCAATGTAGCCACGCCTGGATCAGGCCAGCATGTTCAGCTGGCCAATTCCTTTGTCATTCCAGTCACTCATCCCTGTTTAGAAAACCGGTAATAGAAGAAGGCGCCTGGTTTTTGTCATTTCAGTGTCTCCTATGTTATCCAATCCACTAGATAATCAGAATAAAAAAAAATACCTCATGAGCATCCCCAATTCCAATTATCAATAAAGAAAAGCAGAAGTTGAATTTAAACTTCTGAATATCAAGAATGAATACTAAAACAATCTAATACTTCTTTTATTTGCATTCCTAATTTCCCATTATTAAACTGGGATTAGAAATAATACGAATAATACAAATAAGAAGGTCACATTCAGTCTCTTGGAAGCCAGATTTCCCTGATGCTTCTCAGAACCTGCAAGATATCTTTAGCATCCCCCAAAAATGTTGTTGTCCCAAATGTGTTTAATGACTGTAAGTCTTGATTCTCTATTGAAAACAAGTAGTAAATTAAAGTTCTTTTACTCCTTTAAACTATAAATACATGGAGAAATCAAAATCTGTATGTTTAAAGAGCCTGATACTAAGGTGCAAACCTCATCCCATCAAACCTCATAAGAACCTCATGTTTCTTTCACAGCAAGCCATGTCAAATTATAATTAATTTATTGAAATGTGTGTTAGGTGTTGAATTTTTTTTTTCATAAAGAGGTTGTTCCACATCTGTCTAAATTTTCATTAAAAATTAAGTGTTCTTTTCAGTGAGTTAAAAACATATCTCACTATACAGTGACCCATTTATGATCTACAGGATCAACACAATTATGGGGACTGTGGATGTCTCATTGGATTGTCAGGTATAAACACAAAAATAAAACCATATTTGCTATTAAATGCATTGCTTCTCAGGGAGGAGGCAACATCGAGATGAGATTCATTGATCTCTGAGTACCAGCTGACACTGTGAGAGCTTTTTCAGCAGAATGAAATGGAAGAAAAATTACATGAAGCTAAACTTGAGAACAGTCAGTTGTCAGATATGTTTGAGCATGTCTGTAAGTACAACTATCCTATCAGCTTTATATTTTCAATAGAACATATTGTTTATATTTGCCATAAGTAATAGTGATGTCAGTGCTTTTAAATAGCAGTAGTCCATTCCTCAGTCAATCAACTGTAACCAGGGAAACTGGTCCACTCATTAGGGTCTCAATAACACAACCCTAAGAATAAAGTTCTCCAAAATGCTGCAATACTCCATTCCATACTCCAAAATGCTTCACTGATCTGCAAGGTATAGTTTAAAAGTCAGTAAATAGGATATTAGTTTTGAAGCTATACATCTAAGTAGCAGTCATTAAACACTCTTCATTGCATCTAGGATGATGGCAGGAAGGCCATCTGTGTAGATGAGGAAAATGCCTTCACAGCAACTACTCCTGTGCTTCATCTTCCTGTCAAACCTCTCCTCCAGGGTGCTCCACTACTTTTCCTTGCCTTCTTTTTTTGCTTCTCTTGGTCATTCTTTGTCCTTCCTGTAGCTTGTGAGAAGGGTAGCACCCAACAACAGCAACACTGTTCTCCAGGTGAGCAGAGAGGGGCAGTTCCTGCACTCCTTGGTCCATCTCCAATTATGCATCATGAAGGAGAGAGAATGAATCTGAGAGAAAACTCTCTCAAGCTCTCAGGGGAAAGGAGAAGTGAGTGGAGCTGCCACTGAGCTATTTTACTTCTGCTCCCCCTGGCCTAGTGTTGAGAAAGGTGCAGGCTCACAGCCAGAAGGGGAAACAACACCAACTACTTCACCTCCCAAAGCAACACTAATCTATTGCTGCAGGCAAAAAATCACCCTGGAAAGAAAAATTTAGGATCTGTACTTGCCTGAACTATCTTGTAATTGCTTTGATCCTAATAAACAAAGAAATGTAAACAATAGAAATATCCAGCACAATAAATACTTTCTGACAAAAGATGAAAACTCACTCTCCATCTGTTGATCTTCTTTAGCTTAATAGGTTTTTGTGGTGCTAGTTTGGTTTTTGTCCAGATGTGCACAGAGATTTATTTCTAGCCCTACATGGCTGAAGGTAGAATATCCACTATGTGAATTCCCAAGATAGTTCCAGGAACATAGAAGAGCAGGTCATCACACTATTGTTGCACAGAATACTTCATAGAGGACAAATTAAAATATGGTTGGAAAAAAGAAACTATTGAAACTTTTTTAGAAAGATTCTCCCATCCAAAAGCATGAAGATTGAATGGGAGGTTATGAACTGGGTATTTCTAGTTTCCATCTGATTCTTGAATTTTGCAGACATAAGCAGTATAATAAAGGAGAGGGTGAGGCAACAATGCAAGCTTCTAAAAAACACTTTTTTTTTTTCCCTGTCTTAAATTATCCAGAAATCTAAATATAATAATATATGGACTCCCTTAATTGTAATTAAGAGGGCAGAGGTTGGGATTAATAAGGATATAATTACTGCATTTTACCAGAAGAACACAAATGAGAACAACTTGAAAAGAACAGAAAAAATAAATATCACAAACACAACTGATTAAAAAGAATGCAGAGTACTATTGCAGTTCGACAGAAAAATGAGAATGATAATTATAAATCATTCAATTAAACGGGAAAGTCCAGTTCACACTCACACTAATTAAATGATATCTTAGTGAAAAATCTAAAAAGAAATTAAATTATCTCAAAAGATTAAAGTTGCAAAAGCAATGACAGCACTTAGACCAGAACTGCAAACTGCCAAAGGCACATAATGTTCCAAAGCAATGCAGAAAAGAGAAACATGTCAGAAGCATTTATTTTTTAATTCTGTATAAACAAGCCAAATTGGAATGCAAGATACCTTCAGTTTACCCTAGCACACGGTGTCCATAACCCTCTATTTTCACTCAAATACTATAAACCATTACTACTTAGTGAATTAGACTGTTTCAGATAAATTAGCAAAGTCAGGTATATATTATTAGACTCACTTTTCAGCTGGAAGACTGAAACCAGACACCATAATGTGTTCTGTAAGCACTATTCCACTTTTCAATAATTAAATATTCATTGGGCTACAGATATAGACAGACTGACTTGGCAAGCCTAAGAGTTCAGAGATAGGAGATCAAGGCTCATACCTTTGCTTCAAATAAAGCTTAAAAGATATTTGAAGGTGGGATTCCCTCTGTCCTGGGGAATGCCTAAGTGCTTTCTATTTGGGACTATAAAGTGAGGCAACACTGTTATTTCAGCTCCTGAGAGCAAATAAGCTCTTTCTCCTGAGGGACTGAATCTTTCAAAAGTTAGATTTACCACATATATATAATTTACTGACTAATATTGACACTGCTTCTAGTCCAGTAAAACTAACAGGGTCATGGAACAGACTCAGGCCCATGCCTCCCACCTGTTTTTGCTGTTAGCATGCATCCTGGTTTGATATTACCTCTCTAAAAAATTGGTCAGTCTGGAAGACAGTGTTAGACAGACCCCCATCACTACAAGGCTCCTTCCTGCAGGAGTGTGAGTGATTTTAGCTGCAGAGATGAAACTTGTGCCACTCAAGGCCAGCCAACAGGCTTCAGTAAAGCTACTTCAGAGGCCACAGCATCAGGCAGATTTTCTGGAAGCACCAAAATCAGCAATGGGATTCTACCCCACAATTGGGATATTCACAAGGAAAGTGTCGAAGAATACTGGAAGGATTTTGTAGCTAAAAGTTTACCCCAGCACTAAAACCTAGGGAATTTGGAAGACAACAGTAACACAGATGTGAACAAAACAGTCTCTTTAGTTGCATTTGTCACAGCCAGCACAGGTTCATGAGGGGGAAGTCTTGCTTGTCAAATCGGATTTCCTTTTATGACAAGGTAACACCCCTAGTTATCAAGGGGAGCCAGTTGATGTAATCTTTTAGGATTGCAGTAAAGCTTTCAGTGCTGTCTCTCACAGTATCCTTTTGGAAAAAAATTCCAGCACAGAGCTAAGTAAACACATCATGGGATGGGTGAGCAACTGGCTCATGGGTCTGGCACAAAGAATTATAGTGAATGGGGGGACATCAGACTGGGGACCTGTCAGCAACAGGGCTCCACAGGGCTCTGCCCTGTGCTCTTCAACATCTTCATTAAAAACTTGGATGAAGGACTGGAAGGGATTCTAAGTTTGCAGAGGATAGAAAATAAGGAGGAGCTGGTGACCCTCTCCAAAGCAGAGAGACCCTGCAGAGACGCCTTGACGAATTAGAGAGATGGGCAATCACCAACCATGTGAGGTTTAACAAGGGCAAGTGCCTTATTCTGCACCTGGCATGGGGCAATCCTGGCTGTGTGCACAGGCTGGGAGAGCAGCAGTGAAGTGGACCTGGGGGACCTGGTCAATGGAGAGTTGAACATGAGCCAGCAGTGCCCTGGCAGGCAGGAGAACCAATCCTGTCCTGGGGGGCATCGGGCACAGCATCAGCAGCCAGGCACTGGGGCTGCCTCACCTCAGGTGCTGGGGGCAGTTTTGGGCACCACGATACAAAAATAGACATTCAGCTATTACAGAATGTCCAAAGGAGGGGAATAAGGATGGTCAAGGATCTGGAGGGGAATCCTTGCCTGAGAGGATCTTATCTGTACAGCCTGGAGAAAAAGAGGTCTGAGAGGGCACCTCAGTGTGGTCTTCAGCTTCCTTCACAAGGGGAAGCAGAGGGGCAGGAACTGATCTCTTCCGTGCAGTGACAAGTGACAGGAGTCAAGGAAATTCCCTGAAGCTGTGTCAGGAGAAGTTTAGGTTGGATATTGGGAAAAGGTTATTCACCCTGAGATGTTCAGAGAGTGGTCACAGCATCAAGCCTGCCTGAATTCAAGAAGCACTGGAAAAATGCTCTCTCAGGCACATGATGTGGCTCTTGGGGTTGTCCTGTGCAGGGCCAGCAGTTGGACTTCCATAGTCCTAATGTGTCCCTTCCAATTCAGGATATTCTGTGATTCTGTGAAGCAGTCATCCTCAGCAAAAAGGGAGGACATCGGGAGAGCCTGATGTCCCATAAGTGCTAGTTCTGAGAAAGAAGGCCAAAGAAAAATTTGCAATTTGATGTGGCATATGATACCACACATGGAATCTTGTCTAAGTTTAAAAATTACAGTCTTGCAATTTGCAAAGACTAGATAAATTCCTGATAAAAAAGGAGGTTATGATTTGGACCAGTAAGAATAAAAAGAGTAATTAGAATTCTTAGAATCAACTCTTCAAAAAGCAAACTAAAATTTTCCAAGCAAAATAAATTGTCTAATAAAATGAGGCTTATAACAAGTGACAAAAGAATTGCATGAGACGGTATCCAAAACACTGAAGGAATACAAACCAAAAAAACCTGCGGCAGTAAGGCAGAGAGAGTTCAAAGCGGTAGCACAGCAAAAACAAAACACACAGTTGCATGCATTGTCAAAATGAAAATAAGCCAAGAAAATGCCCAGGAGATACAAAACTTTTGCAAATGCAGCCAGCATATACATAGCAGAGATGTGAAAAAAAACTCAGTCTTTTTTTGATCAGCATTTTTGGAAGAGTAATACACGATGTTGTGAAGAAAGTGGGAAGAGAAGTGAAAATAGACAAAAAGAGGATCTCAGCTGGTATCTCTCAGGCATTTGCATCTGCCATGTTTTCATAAATATTTGATAATGTATGTCTGTAATTTGGGAAGGTGCAGCAAAAGCAGCTGTTGACAAGATGGACAAAATGGCAACACTCCTCTTATAACTCCAGAGGAAGTGGTATGGAAGCCCCTTCAGCCTACAGCTTTCAGCTGGGACATCTCACTAACTACAGCAAAAAAAAAAAATGGAGGCACCAGGATAAGAGGATGCACAAGCTCTTAATATTTAATTTTCTAGAAAAGCCAGCACACAAGCAAGACTGCTTTAAAAATCTATCAAGCAACATTTGTGAGCTGAAGTGAGGGAGCTACTTGTATGCTCTTGAACTTGGATACTGCATTTATTTGATCTTTTTCTTTAGTTTTGCACTTTTATGGATTGACCTCATCGGACACAACCTACGAGAGGTGTTTTGAGGCTCCTGTGGGCATTTACAGTCACTGAAACAAGAAACAAATGTGTTTTTTTTCTTAAAGGCAAAGCCCAAGGTGTATCCTTTGATGTGAAGACCTTTTTAATAAATACCTACTTTATTCCTTTAACACTGTCCAGCCTCTGTTCAAGGTAGCCTCTCAAGGCATCAAAGGAAACCTGAACAGCACTCAGGTAAAACAGCTTCAGGAATTGCAGTAGTTTGTACTCTGACTACAGAGGGTGTGGGGCTTTCCTGGAGGCTGAGAAATGGTATGGAAAGAACCACCTACTAACTCACTCCTTGCACTAGCAGTGTGAGAGACTCTGCAAGAATGTTCCAAGGAAACTCCCTTTATTGAAAATAATTCTTAAAAAATTAATAAAAATACTAAAAAAAGCCTTGCAAGTACTTTGCATCCACTTTAATGTAGTTTAGCAATTACTGAGAAGCAATTATAACACGGTAAATATCACCTGTGGAACAAAAAGGTTTTGAATTTCCCCAGAAATGTATATGACTAGCAGGTCTTACTTGGTTTGCAGCATCCTTCAATTCAGTAATCAAGGCTAAATTCATAGCAGCCATGGTCCAGGGAGCAGTGAATATCTGGCCTGAGCCACTCAGATCTAAAGTCATACAGATATTGGCTTCTGTTTACTTCATTGGCATCTACCACATTTTTTCAATTACCATTAGTAAAAGATAAGCAGAAGAAATGTCTGGTGCATGGAATCCAGACACCGACATTCCAAAATGTTCCAGTAAGAGGAAGAGTCTTGACTTTTCTGACTTTAGAAACACAGGCATTGAGATAAACGGTTGCGGCTCCTATTCATAAACAAGAAGAACAATTATTGAAGCAAAATTCACTCACTTATGGTTAATAATAAAGGTAAACCCATTTTTTTCAGTATTTGTGAGTAATTCTTTAGTTTCTTTATTTACATGAGAAAGTGGTCTGTAATTGTAAAATCTCACTGCTCTTTCCGGATTTTGGAAGTAATTCCTGAGCCAGGTTACAATGGATTAATTTCACTTTATTTTTATAGCATATGACAGGCTGCAATGGATTAATTTCACTTTATTTTTATAGCATATGAATGGTTTATATAATGTTACACAATATGACATGGAGTATTTGTTTCTTCATCTTCTGCCCTGGAGTGCAGTGGTGCCTTGTATGGCTCAGACCACATATGTGAGTGTGGTTGTAAATACATGCTAGGAAAGGTGGCAGAATAGGAGGCAAGAATTGATTTACTGTGGACAATACTTCCCTGGTTTCCACTCATGGCTTTAAAAAGTGCAAGGTCATGTTCAGAAAGTATATAACTAATTATAGAAATAATTATTATATCACAGAAAAGAAAAAATGTGAATATGTTGGTATCAATCACCTCTGTCCTTTACTGATTACCAAAATATCCTCAAGCATAGCCCACACAAGAATTTGCTCGTGGAGGCATTTCACCTTGCATGGTTTTATTGGTTCTTCAAGTATACTTACACAGGGTTTGTGAACAAAGCATACATGGCAGTGAATTTTTACTTTTTGTAGAATTTTAACATAATACAGTCTGACTTCTACTAGCACTGAAGTGAAGAAATTATTTCCAAAATTAGTCTTTAGTAACACCATGACATCCCATTTGTATGCAAGTGAATTTCAAAACAAATTTTCCTTTTTTGCAAGATAAATTTATACTAATATTACTTTAAAATATATCATTAAAAGATCATACATTTCAGTTCAGGAGATTATTAAAACAAAGCTACTGAAGTATAATTTGCATTTTGAGACCTCTTAGATTTTTTTATTTTGGCTTAATTTTTATTTAAGACAAATTTCAATTCCTCATTAATAATAAGAACAGTGAACAACTGTCTGTTGCTCTGTATATGCTAATGTCAGTATAGACCAAATTCTGGCTTCATTAACTTTCCTATATCCCCCAAATTTCATCCCCCTATAGGGTATTAAATTCACTATTATTAATTGTGTGTAGAAAATGCAGACATCAAATCTAGTGCCATGCCACTGGAGTCACACTCCTCTCTTCCTGGACATAAGACTTCATTTTGGGACTGGCCTTATCCCCTGCAAAAAAAAATCCTAAAAAGAATAAATTCCTGTCATGGCTTTATCTGCCCAAACGTGTAGCACCAGAGCTACATTTGATGCCCCTACAGTCCCTGGAGAGGTGTGATAAATTCAACTGATTTTAGATGGCTGCCTCAGGGTGAGTGAATATTACACTTCCTTAATGAAATAATATGCAAGACTACCAAAAGTTCTGATTTATTTTAGCATATGAAAGTTGATTAAAGGTATCAAACCTGATAATCATTTTACAGCAGTCCACCTGTAAAACAGGAGCATTTAACATGAGAGTTCACAGTGGAAATGAAAATCTCAGCCAAACAGGAATAATCTAGGCTATGGAAGGTGAAGAGTTTAACCTTTTTATTTTTACTAGTAAGACCACAGAAAGACACTAGCAAGACCACAGAAAGAGGTTTTGACATAAGAGTTTAGTCTGCACAAAATTTTTTATAGACCACAGCAATTTTTAATAATATTTTCATTTTGTGAAAAATAAATGTCATGCCATTCTAAAAAAAAAATTTTGATGCTGAAATGAAAGAATGTCTTTTTTATTATCCATAATTATTAACTATTCTTTATCTCCCTTTACAAGTAATTTTCAATGACAAAGAAAGGAGAAGGTTTTATTTCTGGAAGAAAGCACAGAGGCTTTATAATGATTTGTATTTGATGGATAGACTCCTAGTGCAGTCAATGATAATTCCATACACAGGACTCTGACATCATTAAAGGAATTAAAAAAACAAATAAGGCTTATGTTATTTCTGGCTTTCTATTTGCAAATACAGATTTGTAAAACTTTGACTGGAAAAATACACTACTTGCACTGCTTTACATATTTTGCTTAGCACCATTAAGAGGAATCAGATTCTCAAAATGCCTGATTAAAAGATGTGTACATCTTTGCAAAGTAGGGCCATAAACTAACACATCATGAAAGAATGGAGAGTCTTCATCCCAGAGAAAATAAGCCTCACTGATTTTTCTTCTGGATGAAAGCACTGTTCAAACCATGAGGGAGACACTAAAAAATCAACTATTCAGAATGAGAAAGTGCTGCCAAAATTTTGCAGAAGGGTATAAGACTTCACAAAATTTGGGCTGAAAAGTACTTCTAACAGAAGAACAGAAATGGCTCAGTACCTGGGAAGCTGGACTAGAGTGCTTGCATCATCAGGAAAGAATAAAAAGATGCCTGCTTGGTGATCTGGGAAGTGAAAAATAATCTAAGAACAAAAATAATGTTTCAGGAATAATATAAAAGTATATATTTGTGAAAAAAAAAAAAAGGGAGAAAAGAGACACTGAAATTTATGCATCAAAACAATATGAATCCTCTTTTTGGAAGGACCAGGAATACAACTTCATAGCCATTTTATGACTTTTCTCCTAAAAGAATGATGGAAGTCAGAGAACTGAAGCTTTGGAATTATCTATCCAAGAATAGCTTATCTATTCTTGTATCACAGACTTGCTGCAGCACAATGAAAAGTAACATCTTTGTATACATAAACTGGCTTATTAAACCAGCAGGCCTCACAATTTTCACACAGCAACATATTCTTATGTGTTAAATGTAAACTGCATATTCTTTGAATTCTAATTTCCATAAATCTAAATAGATTTCTTCAATCTACAAGTCAAAACAATAAACCTTTCCAACACACTGTGAAAAATTACAAAGTGATTTCAAAGCAGAATTCAATAATGAAGATCATTTTGAGCTCTCTTCATTAAGCTTGAAAAAGTGATGATTGCAATGTCCACCTGCAAATATTTATTTCAGTGATATACTACTAAAAACTAAAAGCTAAAAACCATCATTAGTGTTTTTGCACCCTCTAGCTAGACATCTTTGAGAAAAGGCATCATAGGCAATCTGTAGACTAGACCATGAGAGTAAGGATAATTACCAAGAAGAAGAGAACAACTGGAATAATTGAGTGTTCTTTAAGAATTAATATAGCAACAGACAATTAAAGTATTCCTCTGTCTGGTTTCACACTGAAAGCACAGCTTTGCACATTAGCTGTGTTGGTAACCCTACAGGCTTTGGTGGAATAGATCTATCTGAATGAAGACAGCACGTATATGTTCATGAAACTCTATCTCATTTTCTTAATTTTTATGAAAATTTCTCATCTTCATTTGCAAGGTTAAAACACTGCTACATAAAGTATGAGATAGTATTTTCAGTAGGCTTTGAGATATCTCTAAATTAGCAAAAATATTCTCAAGTCTTCAATGGACAGTCAATTAAAACTATGGTGTGCTGCTCCAGTGAGGTAGTGTGATTATCTTTGATTCTTCTTTGGAAATAAAAGAAAATTATAATATTTGTTTAGGAAGTTGCTATTATATGTGCAACAAAATGCCTATGGATCCCTATATTTGATATAAAAGAAGCAACAAACTCAATAAATTACCTTTGACAACTTTGGGATTTGCCCATAAAACTGCTCCTCCCCCAAGGGATAAGCATTTGCTGATCTAAAATGTCTTGAAAGCTAAAATAAGAATTTATTCACAAAATGGCAATTCAGGCTTTCACACTGCTGTTCTGAATGGTTCATCACCTTAATTGCTTAGAGGGAATATGGTATCTTGCGTAGTTTGGTGACAGTTTCTCCATTTAATCACAGAAGAAAAAGTGCCAAACAATTAAAATTAAGGTCTTGAAGGAATTTCTTTGGATACACATGTGCACACATGACTAATAAGAGCTGCTAGTGATCACAGCCTGATGCTGTGCAATGCCAGGACTCTGTGCCTAAGATGATGGGAGTGCAGAGGAAAAGGAGAGAAAAATCCCTTTGCATAGGGACTCTTACTAGGAATTTTCAAATTTCAAATCTAGGAAACAACATTTTATAGTTTGAGGAGAAATAGAAAGCAAGCCCTCTATCTTTTAAGTTGCATTAAGAAAAAAATCTTTGGTGAAAATTGAATTACAGTTTATCTCGTGTCACTGAGTCCTTTGCTTGCATGTACAGCTTTTGCTTTATCTATTTAACTTTCTATATCTCAACCCATGAATTTTTCACTTGAACTCTTCAGATTCTCTCTTCCCAATCCTGTTGTTGGTGGGGGAGTGAGCAAGCAGCTATGGGGGATTGAGTTGCCAGTTGGGATTTAACCACAACAGGCATCCTGATTTACAGCCTGTCATGTGAAAATACTATAAAGTTTAATTCTTATCCTTTAAATATTTCAGTCCAGCAGAAATCAAATTTTCATGCTAGAATCAGCCTGATAAGTATTTTGCAAGCTAGGTATTCAGATTAGAGCAAACAATCTTTTCCAGACAACTTTGCAAAGAAAACCATAAAGATGCTACAAGACATTGCCTTCTAGATTATCTTTTGCTTTCTCTTAGCAATTGTTTTTCTCCAGAATATTTTTCACTAGAATAATCTTCTGGGTTATGCTCTTTAACATGCTCCCAAGATCATCAATCTCACTCTCAAGCTTTATAAATGAATAATCCACACTGGGACCACAGCATCTGCCAATCCTGTATTCCTCCCTATTGTTAATGGATCAGTTTAAAGGTCAGTAGCACAACCTGAACAAAAGACCTGCTGGCCAAAAAAGGAGTGCATATCTTACACAATAAGCATGGAAATATCCAGTCTCCACATTCTACTAGAAAAAGGAATCTTCCCTAGCTGTTTTTTTTCTAAAATTTGGTAAATTTTGTATTTTTGTATGAGTTAATGAACTTCAACTGTTTCTCTCAGACGAAGACCAAATTTCCTCTAATTTATTCCATCAGGCCCTACCTCTGCTTTGTGTGTAAATCTAAGAAGGATGAGGCCCACTACTTTACATATAGCATTCCATGCATAAATTATCATGACAGCCTATTTTACCCAGAAGTGTAATTACAGAATCTCAGAGATGCTAACTAAGAGGAAAAAATCTGCATAGCTAAACAGATGCTTGTGCATCTTGCTAAAATATTTCCTCACGTTTGCAGAATCAAACAGGAGGGAGAGAAAGACAAATCAAAGGAAAACAGGTCATGTGCATGCACGTATGTGCATCCTTTGTACCCCAGAACTTTATTGTGCTGCTAAGGCAGTGCCCTGAGCCAAATAAAAACCTGCTGAGTATCACAGAGCCTTTTGCCTCCAGTAAGCAATGTCCTAAAATCTTCCCAGTGCTGTTTCTTGAAAGGCTTCAGTGTCCACCAGTGCACTAACCTCATTTGTCCATGTTTTAGAATGTCTGTGCAGTTAATGCTACACTGCATTTCCTCAACTAAGAGCAAGATGGTGATACAGCATCTGTCAGGACAGGATAAGGTGTCACACTTACTATCATCTAACCAAATTTGCCTCCTGACCAAGCCAAACCACAAGTGTAAACCTAAAATTAAAACAGAAATAGAGACAGAGAGATGGCATGTCAGACAATTACTAATTTATACCAATTGTGTATTGGTATACACCTACCCTAAAATTCTGAAGAACCCAAGTAAAAGTCGTGATCTAAACCCTGACAGAGAGGTCGTGATCCAGATTCTATGAAAATGTTCATTAAAAGCCTTACTCACCTGGTATTGTTACCATGGCATCCACCTCACCCACAGGTCTGAGCCACTCTGTGATGTTGTCTGGTGTGGAAAGGAACTTGAAAATTGTCTCTGGAGAGGGCTGAGAGGCAGTCTTCAATTTGCATAAAGCAGTTTATCTTCTTGCTCTCCTCATTCTTAACCTTAAACTGAAGGACTATCCACTTATCCCAAATAATTTTTTTTTTTCCCAGAGGTGATACATATTATTACCCATATTTGACAGCCAGGTAGTTACTCTTCACACTTTCTTGTGAAGGAAAAGGAAAGGTATTAGCAACACTACAGGGTGACACAGAGGAAGAGCTTACTTTTGATACTCTGAATCTTCCAGTGTTAGATGTCTAGAGTCAATAATATCCTGAAAATTGGTGCCCTAGATACTATATTCAAGCTCTAATTTCATGCAATGATGCAGGGGTATGTGAGAAAGCAGGCACCAACCATACACCACCCTTAATCCTGTGATGCTCACTATACAATGCCAACAGGACATGTCACTGTGGTGCAGAATTGATCAATGTTCTGCACTGCAAACCTACAAGTACTGAATATACTCCTCAACTTTGGAGAAAAATGTATTTGGAAAATATATATTTTTTCCCTCACAGTTTTCATCATATTTATTTTGGACAAGGCTCAACCACAAAATGTGGACAAATTTTCAGTTTCAGAAAGATTTTTCTTCATTACTAAGTTTAAAATAAAAACAAATAACAGTTAGAGAAAAAAGGACTGAGAGTATCTTTGATAGGAGTCCTCAAAACTGTTAATAACCTTTGGTAAACCCTAAAAACAGAGGGAAAAGGGCTGCAGCATGTAAATCTCTCAATGTGAGTAGGATCTGAGTATGTAAACACTACATCATAAAACTCTGCAATACAAAACTGACAGCTCATGTCAACAGTGTTGCCATCTAAGGTTTCTTAGTAAAAGTTGGGCTGCATTCGAAAATCATTGCAATATCCTTAACATATGAATGCTTCAGAAAGAACTGAGAAATGTTAGAGAAATCTAATGAGTCTGAGAATTTTTGCTATATTATTCTTCATGGTTTCCCTTCCAGAAACAGGGAGGGAAAAAAAAGATATCTGAAGCTGAACAATCACATCTTAAAAATAACTGCTTTCATCAGCAGTGCCGGAATTTATTTGCGTCTCTGTGGCTTCATTTTTCTCAGTGAATGCAAACTCATTTCATAGTTTGCAGATTGAAGCTTGCAAGACCATTCTGAATCAAGAGATTTGCACTTTATACAGACTCTCTATCAGGTAGAAATTCTGCTGACACCAAAATACTCAACATGGACTAATAGCATCTATGAAGCAATGGAGCAATTCCTATACCACCTGGATTTCTCTAAGGGCTTTGACATGGTGCCCCAAAACATCCTTTCTAAAGGAAAGAAAGATGAATTTGATGGGTGGATTCTTTGGTAGATGAGGAATTTGCTGGATGGCTGCATCCAGACTGTAGTGGCTCCATGTCCCTGTGACAAATGGTGTCCCTAAGGGGTCTGTACTGGGACCAGTGCTCTGTCAATGAAAAGGGGGATTGACTGCACCCTCGGTCCATTTCCTAAAGCCACCAACCTGAGTGATGCAGCTGACACACTGGAAGGATGGGATGCCATCCAGTGGGACCTGGACAAGCTCAAGGAGTGGGCCCATGTGAACCTCATGATGTTCCACAAGGTTAAGTGTAAGCTCTTGCACATGGCTCAGAGCAAATCTCTGATACCAATACAGGCTGGGGGATGAAGGGATTGAGAGCAGCCCTGCTGAGAAGGAACGTGGAGCTGCTGGTGGATGAAAGGCTGGATATGAGCCAGTAAGGTGTGAGTACATCCAAGTGTATCCTCGACTGCATCACAGGAAGCTTGGCCAGTCAGTCAGAGAGGTGATTCTGCCCTTCTGCTCTTGTGATACCACACCTGTAAGACAAGTCTGAAATCTTCAGCACAGGAAATACATGCACCCACTGCAGTCAGTCCAGTGTAGGACTGCAAAAAGGATCAGAGGGCTGGGGCAGCTCTTGTGTGAAGAAAGGCTGAGAGGGCTGGTGTTGCTCAGCCTGGAGAAGAAAGGCTCCAGGGAGACTTTATAGCAAACTAGATGACCTTTAAAGGTCCTTTCCTGCCCACACTATTCTATGATTATATGATTATGAACACTTCCACCTGTTGTCAAATGGCACAACTTTCCAGCTGGCTACAAGAGCAGGGTTTGTGGTTAAGGTCATATCTATGTCATAAAAACACACACCAGCTGACTCCTTATGAAGCAACCTGCAAATTGATATCTGAGCCAGGATCATGTGAACTATTCTTAGAGTTAGGATCAGTCATGCCAGGTAATATCCAATACTGTTGTTTACTACTGCACCTTGTCATAGGTGGTCATTCAGGGGTATCCAGTGCGTTGCCCTTTACTGTGCTGTAGTCATGCCCTAAAGTGTCCATTCATGCTGGACACACTACAGGATGCCATTTCTTGCCTCAGTTTTCAAGGTGAGTTTTCAATTTCGCCTGGTAAAACAGCTTACTTATAGGCTTGTGACAATTAGTAAAAGTATTTTCATTCAGGAGGCCTTTTCTGTCTTAAAAGATTTTGTTTAGCCAGGGCAATTAACTTAATCTGCTCTGATGATTTTACTATTTGAGAGCTGGTGCTATTCTAAAATTGTCATGTGAATTTTGTAAGCATATCACAGATCCTGAAAATACTCAACTCCATGTTGAGTATTTTCCCATATTTCAGTGGAATTGAATATTTTTTGCTTCCTGTTAAAAGTGTTTCTGGTTCCATTGTTCCATACTACAGATGCTGCAACCAATAAGAACATTTTCTTGTCTTTAACGTCATCACAGTTTCAAGATTTTAGTTATCTCTTCTGATGGGCATCAACAAGCTTCCCACAGTGATCTAGCAGTCACAGCTCCTCTTCATTCCAGAGGGGTATGAGAACATGAAGGACTTTGAGCTCCATGATCACAAACCGCAGCAATTCAACCAAATGGACCAGTTCAACTGACTTCACAGCCCAATTCCTAACCCACAGCACTGATGGTGGACAATCCATCCATTAAAAAGACAGCGACAGAGCAGTGGGGAGGGCAATTCAACCCACATCTCACCCAGAGGCCATCTCCAGCAGGGCTTAGACTTTCTTCATATTATAACTGGTTGCCTGGAAGTTCCCTCTGTGGTGATCCTTTGTTATGTTGAATTTTCAGAAGCTTGTCCTTGGGCAGGCAATCACCTCTTCACCACCCAGAGCACCGCAGTGCCTGCGGCTGGTGGGCTGGTGGATAACCATTCACCTCCCAGAGGAGGAAGCAGTGGTAGATGCAGTGGTATTTTGCACATCAAAGGGATTAAAGCACTTAGCAGAGGATGAGCAACCTGATTCTAGACTCTCCTGAGCCTACTGTCTCCAAATCCAGCAGAATGTACTGGCTACAGCCATAAAAGAGGAGGAAATCCTCTGATTTCTCTAGGCATTTCAGTCTGCCTTTGTTAGTGGTTTACTGGGCTTCTCCCAGATGATTTCTCTGAGACTATTTACCACATTACTGTACCCTGCCCTTTGCTTAAAGTACTAAAAATGGAACACTGCATTTTACTCAAAATCTTACTATGGACATAGGAAATACACTATATGTAAAGATATAAGAATTTACTGTTCAAACAGTTACATCATCCAAATTATCTGATTAACACAACAAAACCCATAAAATCATAGCTATACCAAACTCTTGTAGGATCGACTAATTTCATTCGACATATTTGTCTATTCAATATTCCTCTTTTTCTTAGGGTCAAGACCTACAGTCTTCCTCAAACAGAAAGAGGGGTAAGTTGAACATGTTGTTAACAACCTGGGATCCTTGCTGGAAGTATGATGTTCACAGTTGTGGGAGTTTCTTCCTTTTCTATCCTGTGATATACTTGGAGCTCTATTTATATGTCTTCTCATCACACTCTGCCTCCTTCTCACTGGTTCCCTGCTGAAGTCTGATCGTTTCCCTCCCTGGCCTCAGTTGACACCAAGGGTTGTTACTTGCACAGCAGTGCTGCCCCAGATCAGACACACCTTTACCTTATTCATGGTGCTCACCGAGCTTCTGCTCACACAAAGGGGAGGCAAAAGTCCCCTGGACTCACTTAAAGCAATCTGAAATTGTGCCAAGACAAACCCACTCATGCTGACACCCTGCACTGCCAATTCAGTCCAGCACCTTCAGTTTTTTTTCAGTAATGGGAAATTTATGTTTTCAGAGCTACAGCAGCAAACATTCTGACCTTCTGACCTTCCTCCTCCTTTTTCTATTTAAAGTATAAGCTCCATTTATTAAGTGCACTTGTCTCCATATGTGCATACCAGCTCTGGAAACAAGATCCATTTATGCTATGCTGCTCCTCCTCACAATTTGTACATTAAAAATTTGGAGAAGACAGCCAAGATTTTATCAGGGAAGCTTTATCTATGTAGAGGAAATAAATCAGATTAAAAAAAACCAAAAAAAAACAGTGCTCCCTCAGATCTTCCTTTATTCCTTCATCTGGACAGATGGGGTGGAAAAGTGTGCAGACCATTTTAATTACAATGGTACTTAAACTTTATCTCCCTCGTTGCTATTCCAAGCTTGACAAAAAAAAAAAACAACAAAAAACAGAGGAAACTAGTTAACTAGTTATCTATACTGTGTTGGAGGTTAGTTCTGTGTTTATAACAATGCTCTCTTACTTAAATCTTTAAATTTGGAAATATATCTAATGCAGCATTGTCTTTATTTTCTCCTTTTGAGATCATTGATAAAAGAAAGTGTAGAAACAATCTGGTTTATAGCATATGTTTTCGATAATGTGTTACCAGAGTTCTCTCTTTATGGAGAGTAGATAAGAGTGATACCTTCAAGCAGGTTACAAACAGGTTACAAGTAGGTTACTAAGACTTTTCTACAGTGTGGTAAGTACTCGGTAATGCAAATAGAATTGTTTCTGGATGTAAAATAAATGACAGAATTCTTAGACTGCTATTCCTTTGTCATCTCCATTATTTTCAAAAACTGCAATTTGTGTAGTATTTTGATGCACAATAATGTCCAATTTTATATTTATTTTAATTCTGTAAGTAGAGGAATAATCTCTCCCTGGAGATATCTACAACTACCATCTACCCCCATAAACAATGTTTCTATTAAGAGAAAAATAATGATAAAGTGGTTCACTGATTTCACAAAATCAGTTTTATTACCCTTAAAGTAACAGGCTGAAGGAAATATAAATTTAAAAACAGAATAGAAAAGCAATTCTTTGTAATCTAAATGACCAGATTAGGGTTTTGTTCATTTTCTGAAAACTAACTGGAGTTTATAAAATGAGCATGCTTCAGAGGTCCTGGATATTTTATCATTAGGAATTACAGAAGAGCTCAGCTAAATGTTAATATTGTAATAGATACACAAGGATCTTATAAAATTAAAGTGTTTTAGAACAATTAACTACCTAGCTAGCTTGCTATTACCAGAAAAAAAAATGTTCTGTAGATATTTTCACTAAATATGACAGGGAGCAATATAAATGACCACACTTGTATCTTAAAAATATTAACTGAACTTTGAAGAAAGGGAAACAAACTGAAAATCAACACTAAAAGAACAACACAACTCCAGTCTTCCTAAAAGAGACATTTGTCAGCTGTTGCCACTTTTCTTTGCTTAATTTAGCATGAATTGTTATTTCAGGATGTCATGATTACTGTAGAGTGGTTTATTATTTAAATCACTGTGGTATTTGAATGAAACACTCAAAATCAGAAGACCATATATTCCCTGAGAGCATACATAGTGTCAGATGTTCTGAATCACAAGTAAGTATCAGAGACTGACACCGACTTGTGAACAGATCCTGAATCCCTAAATGAACTGCTGAATATCTTCAAAACCCCAATTAAATTCTTACTCATCACATTTATTTAATATTCTGTGTAATCACCCAGTAAAATATCTCATCAAGTGTAAAGTAAAATTGTGCTTCCAGGACAAGGGTGAGGGAAAGGACTCTGACACCCCCTTGAAATACATCTGTAGGAGCTGAAAGCTGCAGCCAACACACTTTATTGCTGTTGATTTATATGTACAAAATTTAATGCCAAAAAGGTTTGCATTTAAATTAACAATTAATAATACTCAAGGAAAGCTTGGAAATTATCTTGGCTTTGGACAGTGAAAGATTAAACACAGGAACCTGTGCTATTTCAAAATAGTAATATATGTAATGGTTTGGGGTTTTTTTTCTTCTGTTGCCAAGACAAGCTCATATTCCATTTGTCTTCCTTGCAGTCGCTCTATGGAAGTGTAATTGGCTCCTCACCCTTCCCCCAAGAAATAAACATCTTTTAATCACTATGTAAAAAATACATCCAATACTCCACATCTTAAGATTTTATATATATATATTATCATTATTTATACTCCAGAACAGTTCTAGTTCACTTTTCATAAGCACTTGGAGTGTTTAGAGCAACTCTTGAAGGGACAAGACTTCCCTGGAACCCAGGAGCAAGGGTAACTCACCAATGCATTGCCACAGCAGAGCTGTTTCCATGTCTGTCATCTTCCCCTATAAGTTTTTGGGTGCCAAGACTGAGCAACCCTCTCTTGACTCCACACACCCCACTCTGCATTTTGTTCAGAGTTTTCTCTTCTAAACACCAGGGGCAAAAACGGGCTGGACACCCCAGCAGCGAGGCCCTTGTACCTGTGACTGAGCCAAGGGACTTGCTCAGTCCAGCTGCCGAATGGATTTCAAAGGGATGTGATGTAGCTGCCTCTGGGCCAGGCTTAGCACTTCAGACACTTCTCTTGGAGTAGAAATCTCTCTTGCATAATGCCAACATTTTTTTTATGCTTTAAGCTACTGTCTACTTTTTTCATGCCTAAAACCATCTCTCACGTTCATATTATCTTCAAGAGTATAACAAGGCCTCATTTATGGCTAGGACTATTTCTGTCTTATATTTATTCTAAATTCGGAACTGGGAGCACTGAAAGTCTGTGTTTTGTGATTACACTTAAACATTTACAAGTTCATGGAAAAACACCTAATGCTTTTCAAAATTATATATTTATCCAGATTTTGAAGCATACTTGAGTAATAACATCACAAGATGTGAGAAACTGCTAATATACTCAAACATTGGCTACCTGTAGACATAACTACTATGCCAATGATTTTATGTAAGAAAAAATAAGCAACCTGATGTAACTTGTCACACAGATATATGTACACATTTTTCAAAGAGAGTTTAGGTGAGATGGGTTATTTATGCTGAATCTACAGTTATGATAACTGAAATCAGCCTCATCCTCTAAACATTACATTATTAGCTTCCAGTTTGCTGAAGAAAATATTTTATCATAAACACTTCAGTCAATTTCTCACCATTAGGGATGACTTAAATGTTGAATCTTTAACTAATCTTTACCTCCAAGTCATCTCTTTCAGACAGGAAAAGTATTTAATGATTTCACATTTTCTAAAAGAAAAAAAAATCAATTAAATACCTAAACAAATTGAAAATTAAATGTGAGATTTAAATATCAAAAATATTTTTGTCTTTCTAGAGCCTCTGAGAGCCTTTATTGTGTAATTAATGATTAATTATTATAAAATATTTCACAGATTTGAAAAGATATGTATTCATTCCGGGAATATGTAACTTTGTTAGTACTCTGACTAGGATTTATTAAGATCTATCACCACATTTTAAATGTCTAGAATGGTTGACTGAACTCTGTTTTTCTAACTTCTAAAGTAGAATGAGGTACAATAAAAAAGAAGAGCTAACTTCAATATAAAAATACATTGCATCCATAAATAATAAATAATAATATATAATTAATATTTATTTACAATAAGTAAATGTACTGATTTTTCTGTCCAATACTTCCATTTAGAAAAAGGAATTAACCAAACATATCAATATTAACACAGAATTAGTAACTGAATACTGAATTCAGACTACCAAGATTATCACTAAAATGGAACTATCACTCTGCAGATGCAAAACTCTGCTCATTATGCATGTGAACTAAGATTGTTGCATTTCTATTCTAGAAATCCCTCTCTAATCCTCAATGGCATCTGCACAGCAGGGCCAGCATGCTGAGCCATAGTGGAGCCCCAGGATCTGCAATCTGTCCAGCAGTGGTTTTGGTTCTCTGAGTCACCAAGGACAGAGTTGTCGTCTCTGGAATTGCATGTGCTCAGTGACCACCTCTTCTCAAACAATGGATATTGCAAATTAGGCTTTGTAATCTATGTAGGAAGTATTTTCTGCCTTCAGCATTCCAGAAATCCCAAATGATGAAATGCTGAGGTATGACTGATATTGTGCACCTTTACTGTAATATGGATGGCAATTCCTACGTCACATGTGAGTTAAGTGTTAAAGCAAGGCTAATTGCATTCCCATTTGTAAATAAAAAATATGTATTCTAGTAGTTCAAGTGCTACTAGTTTTATTCAAACTTACACAAAATATACATTATCTCTGGTGGGCTGCACTTAAGTTCTTCCTTTGCAGTACTTGAGCTAACTGAAATAAACAAAACCACTATTTTGTCTGCATACTGCTTTGCTGCTGAACAAAACCAGCTCGATACATGCAAAGAATTACAAAAACTGCATTTATCTCACCTAACTGCAGATGGAACAAAGCAGGTGTCTGTATCTCAGACTGCTATTTAGATTTCTACTACAGTGAATGAAGACCTACCTCTTAGTGGCCCAAAACAGATATCAGCAGAGGACCATCAGTGTTAAACCAGTGCCAACAGACATGCCCTGAGACATCTGCATGGATGGAAGGCAGGGAAAACAGCCACAGACATTCAGTACTGGGTGTCACTGCTCAGGCAACTGAACCAAGCCCCATGTCAATACAGCCAATAAAATGTAAAGCACCATCCATCTCACCAAGTACAGGTGTCTACTTGAAGAAGCACTGCTTGTTAAATTCCAGACAGAGTGCACTGAACAGCTCTCCACTGACTGCAAAAGTCCCTTGCAGACACTGTCACTGAACAGCTCAATTTACCAGAATTCCACTTCATTTGAAAAATATCCCTACATTTATGAAGGACAGTACCTATGACAATATTAAAATGAAAAATTAGCCTGTTTCTGATTGCAAATTGTGTCCAGGAAAAAATCATTTTTAAGACATGAGATCTTTCCACCAGCCTTATAAAATCCAGAAATAGTGCACTTCAAGCTAAATATCTCAGCACTAATGACAGGAGAACAAAGTTTGAGAGGGAGAAACAAAGGAAATAATGTGGAAAGGACAATATGGGAAAAAAGTGTTGTTTGGGGTTTCTTTTGGGTTTTCTTTGTTTGTTTTTTTAATTATTTTGTGGCAACTTCTAGTATTATGAGCTGTTTTAAATGTAACTGTGAGTTTTTTCTTCCCTTCATCTTTTACACAGTGTATTCTCAAAGGGGATCTGAAGGTATCTGAAGGATACCTCATCATTTCAAGTGAACAGAAATTCCCATATATCTGTGTTTTATACCAACACTGGGAAACGTTTTCATTTCAATTCATCATATAAAAAACTCCAAATCCTGAAACCATAAGACGGAAAACAAAATAATACAAACTTAGGATTCTCAAGGTATGTTGCCTACTTATACAGTCCCTAATATAAATCCTTATAAACCAATTCTTTTTTGACATTAAGTACTATGTTCCAGAATTAGACATAGCTATTCTGTCTGCTCTTATATATATTTTTCATTTTATATTGTTTCATTTGGCTTTTGCAGTAGGAAGGATTTTCCTTTTTTTCTACAACATGCTCATATTTCCTTACAGTTAGGGAAATTCTGTGCTGTTAAATTATGAACAAAATTGAGTGCATTTTTATGTTTAGGTTTTAAAAAACTGGGGAGTATCACCTCCATAATTTATAACACATAAACTGCCATACATTAATACTTGAGCATTAGACTGCTTGTTTGGGGCTTAATATTACACCAAATATTTTCTGAAGCTACTTCTCTAAATCCAAAAGGAAAAGGTCATTCATCCATGGATCACAGTGAGGAACCAAAATTTTGCCTCTTGCCATCATCTGTTCTAAATTCCAGCCTGTGAGTAAATTTAAAAGTGATTTTCAGCTAGAGAGTGCAGCAACCACTTTACCATTGTTGTTCACATTAAGAGTTGACACAGAAATACACTGGCTTGAACTATTTACAGCATGGACCAAGTCCAACATCTGATTTTCTCAATTCCCCATGACAGAAATTTCATTTCTGCTATTTTCAGTTCTATGTAATTCCCAAAATGAAAGAGTTGTATTGAAGAAGCTCTCTGAACAAATGGAATGGCTGTGGTGGACTGTACTCTGCCTCAAAAAAGATTATCTTTATTTCTGAGAAAATAAAAAAACAAAACACAAACCTATCTGGCTGTTACCTAATGCCTACTTATCCAATTTCTCATGGAAAAGTAAAGTTCATGTTCAAAGAAATAAGGGAAATGAGGACCTGACAAGGTGCATTAGAACTGTCTTCTATTCCACCAGAACAAAAGAGTGCCATGAATGATGAGCACTTTAGTTTGCAAAGGATAAATCCATTGATCACTCAGAACATGATTTCGTAAGTTTTCAGAGCTTGATAATAATACAATGCAGAAATGTCATGTCAAGTTACTGTTATTCAGTAAAAAGAAACTGAGCATTTTGCTTAGACTATTATCTTTCAGTAAAAAAAACTACTTTTGGGCAGTAAAAGCCAGGACATTTTAAAGAAAGATATAATTAGTTCTGAAGAGAATCTTCTGGAGGATCGCTGAGCAGAGGATTTGCTATTTTTGTTAAAAAAATATTATTAAGGAATCTAAGACAAAAACAAAACAAAAATCGGAAAAAAAAGGTAAGGACTACAAAAGACTATGCAACAGCTATTCTGAAAATATTTTCAAAACAGTAATACAGAAAACTAATAAGCTAGAGTTTACAGCTCTTTTATCAAAATGAACAGGCAAAAGTACAACTTAAATTTTTAAGTGATATTTCATAAAACTATTAACTTTCCTTCAAAATACTCCAATCATCTGAGCACATCTTTCATTATTAATATCATAATAGGTTTTTAAAGTCTAGAGATTTGTGCTTTGTCAGGGATATATTATGGAAAACTTTGCAAATTTCTACTGAAGTTTATGAACCAAACTTACTCTACAGGTAGCACAACAACCAGAAAAGAGGTTGTAGGAAGGTGGGGATTGGTCCTACCTCCCCTGTGAGAAGTGCCAGGACAAGACAAATGGCCTCAAGTTAACCAGGTTACTGGATATTACAGGAAATTTCTTCAGCAAAATGGTTATCAAGCATTGGAACAGGTTGTTCAGGGAAATGGCTGAGTCACTATCCCTGGTAATTATTTAAAAGAGAGTGGATGTGGCAGCTGGGAACATGGGTTAGTGGAGAATTAGCAGTGATGAGGTAACAGTTGGATTCAATGAGCTCAGAGTCTTTTCCAGCCTAAATGGTTCTGTGGTTCTGTGATTCTGCATGGGAAGCCCAACCTGAATTCTACTGTGCCTCAGTCACTAACAGCCCGTCTTTCTTCATGCTGAACCAAGATCCCCACTCGTTTCTATTCATGTAATCTGATTAGTTTCATCACCTATGCATTCACTGACACACAGTTTAGAATCTTCTGCCTCCCTTTCAATAGGGTCTAAAAGGAAATCAGTTCTGACCAGTGAGAAGCAGCTGAGGGACATCTGGAGCAGAAGCTGCTTCTGGGGAAGCAAACAGCAATCCCCCAAAACCTATAGGGAGATTATTGGGAAGATGCTTCCATGCTCCTCACAGCAAGGCCTGGTGAGACAGTGAGGTACATAAATAGAAATGGGTGATGTTTAGAATGGATGTAAGGAGAAACTTCTTGCTCAAGACTGCCAGGGAGTGGCACAGATTGCCCAGAAAGGTTGTGTATGTTTTAAGGCGTTCCAGACCGACTGGATAAAGCCTTTAATAGCCTGGTCTGATTTCAAGGCTGACCCTGCTTTAAGCAAGAGGTTGGACTAGGTGAAAATCTGAGGTTCCATTCAATACAATTTATGCCATGATTTCAAGTGGTGAGTTCCATTGTGACAGGTGTAACATATCTATTTCTGAATCCATAAAGCTGAAGAAAACAACCATCTTATAAAAAAAAAATCATTAAAGTTTTACCTAGCATGTGTGTTTCTGAAGCAGATATTTCTGATATAAATTTGGACATGTTAGCATGAAATAGTTGAGGCATCATCGTGTGTTTTTGCAAGGCATTATTATTGGGCCACACACTTAAATACAGAGAAAAAAAAAAAAAATAGGAAACAAAACCTCACCAGTTTTGGCTTTTTTGTTTATATATGTGCAGAGAATAAAAATGTCCTAAAGACTGATTTTTGGGTTTTGTATTTTAGAAAGGTTTATGATGGCTTATGGATTGCAAGACCAATTGTGTGAAGTTATATATAAGTTATATAAGGAAATGTTCCAAAGCACTTGATCTATTTTGTATTAAAAGATTTCTTAGAATTAAAAAAATAAATAAAAAAGAAAAAAAGGAGAAAAAGGAGAACAAAACAAACAAAACCCCCCAACAGTTCAATTTTCACATATTGCAGATCACTCATATCAATTCTAAGAGCCCAGAAATATTATTGGTCTAGACACTTGAGTTGCTCAGTGGATTACAACAACATTACTCAGATTCTCTTGTAGCAAATTCTCTTTCTTGATGCAAGGATGAGAGATTAGCCCATTAATTACAACCTTAAAAATAATGCTTTCCTGAATCTCTCCTCTTGCAAATATCTATAATTATATATTGCAGACTTTAATCAGGTAAGTATTCTAAAAACTCCTGAATGGTGAAAGCTAAAGGAAAGCCCCATGCAAGACCAAAATACATAGTATAAAACTAGACATTCTGTGGAGCAACCAGTGTTTTCAGCAAGCAGACACAAGAACCCATGAGTAAAAGATGTTGAGAAAAAAAAAAAAACAGTGAGCAAAATTTAATAGACCAGACTCTTTACGGCTTCGTGCCATGTAAAAAATGGAAGCATGTTTGGAAAAACTTAGCAAATACTTTGCATTCCTGTCATACAGGTATAACTGATTAAACAGGGAGCAACTGAACAGGCTCTAGCAGAAGTCAATTTTTCATTTCACAGTGTATCTAGACAAGGTGCAAGAGGACTAACTTTCTAGAAAGCAATGCTAGCAGAATTCTAGAAGTTCGAAAGACTTCTTTTTAACTTAATACCAGCTTGAAAGACTAGCATTAAATTGACATAATAAAGATTTAATAGCCCAAGTAGGATTCAACTGCTTCACATATAAACTAATTCAGAAGTGTTTTAATTTATTGAATTGAATTTATATTGTTGTGGAACTGTTTACTTTTCAAAGTGGCTTCAAAAGTTATTATGAGCACCTCCAAACTCAAAACTTCTACATTCAAAATCTTAAAGCCAATATCCTCACAAAAAGTTCCACACAATTTTGTTTCACTCTGGCCAGGACAGTTCTCTCTGTTTACAGCTGCTGAGAAGGTACAGCAGGTGAGTAATTTCACTGGACCATCTGTAAGAAAAGAATTTGAAATCCAGTATTTTGCGGTGTATGAATAATTTCCATTTTAAGGGCCCCTTCTTTTTTCAGCCATCAGGCATCTTTAAGAACTACAATTTCACAATAGATCTAGTTTAACTATATCTACCCATACTCTTCCCCCACAAATGAAAAACTCCTACTGTAACTTATCATTTGTACTTGCTTCTAGTGAATTGTTCAATCTTCCACAAGGTCAAATTTACAAATTGCAAATTATCAATTCCTAATTTTAATTCCATTTCATTGAAGTGTTTGAAGAGTTAGGTATGATTTAGGAAAAAAGGATCTACACAAAGGCTGAATAATACCTAAACCTGCTTTTGTGACTAAAATTACGGAAGGTAATAAACTTGTTATATACAAAAGCATATATATATATATTGAAAAGAGTCATACACAAAAGCATTTACAAAAGTCTCTCTCCTGTAGGCTTTTTTCCTGCTATCTGGTTTCCTAGACATGCACCCAAATTTCTCATAGACAAGGATGCTTCTACTGCTCCTAAGTGCTGTGACCATGGCTTTTCTGAGATTGATCCTAATCAGGAACAGTAAAGCAGATTCTGCTTCTCTCTCACCACTGACAGTGATATGGAAAAATGGAACTGCTTATATGAGGAGAGGCTGACCAGCCAGTATGGCAAATCCCCTATTTAAACTAATCACATTCATATGGCACCTGCTCCAGGAGTTGATTTTGCTTCCTTTACTCCTGCTACCAAAAAAATTGTCATAAATTCCCAGCTAGAATTTTTATCTAAAATGAATAAAGTGAAAATGCTTTAGGGCCATATTTTGCATGCTTGAATGTATAAAAATACAGTGAAAGAGAAACTTGCAGTTATTTTCAGGTCCTCCCCGTGCAGTCATACCTCTAAGGACATTTGAACCTGTTGTTTGCAATACTCTAAATGTGAAACATAACTAAAACCTCAATTTGAACTGAATATCAAGGGATTTAATCAATCTTATATGTTTCAGCATAGTACAAAGTCTCAACATGAGTTTAAATCTGATGCCATCTGGTAAACTGCAAAAAGAAATTACAAGATCAAGAAGCACATCTGACTTGAAAGATATAAAATGCTCCCCTTTCTATATACCCCTGAAATATCTATAACATATATATCAGAAATGTACAAAAAGCTAATGCCAGCAAGAAAAGCTGATTAATGTCAGAATTCATTAATTAATTCATAACACAAGCACTATACTGTCAAATCACTGTTTTGCCAGACTAGTCCTAGCAACAGATGATCCTTGAAAATGGACAATTTTTCCTGGGGTTATATAAGGAAGAGATCCTAAGGAAGAGATCCTGTAGTTACCAGGAAGGAAGTAACGTATAGATCATCTGTTAGCTACCAAGTTTTATGGAGTTAGCTGAGCATCATTTTCATTATGATCCCTCTGTTTAATCCACACACAGTAATTCAGTCTTTCATACTAAGATAAGCAAATAAACTGCAGAGATATTTGTCCTTGATCATGTCTCAAAGAGGCATCTCTCTTGCTCCAAAATAAATTAAAACAAGCTTTCTGACATTTTAGCATTCAGAATGGGCAATTTATATTTGCAATTATGATCAAAGACTCCATTTCCTTTCCCATGAAGAGCAGACAATTGCTCTCACGACTCAAGCTCATTAACACTTCCTCAGAACTCAGAGCCAGACTGTGGAACTGATGCATAGATAATAGTGCAGCTCAACAGGAAAGAGCTGCTCTGAAGGGTGCATACAGCTTATTGGTATGACTTCCAAGCATCTCACACTCTATTCTGAAAAGGAGAAGTGTCAATTTTCATATCTTCTTTGGACAGCACTTGAGCAGACAGAGGTTATGTAAGAGTGCATTGATAAAGACTGGTATAAGAGAAAAGCTGAGATGAGACCTAGTCTAACCAAACTGTACAAAATAATGTCGGCAGGTGGGTACACTCCACTTCACCCTCTCATCAGGCAAGCACACAAAGGAAGTTTTCACTGATTTTCAGATTATCAAGGCCAGGAAACAGGCAATTAATTTAACCCAAGGCAGTTTTTCCTTCAATGCTTCCTAACATCTCCTTAGAATATAAACTGTGCCAATTAGTGTACTCGAAACACTGGATGAAAAGAAGTAAACACTCAAATAGTCAAGAACTTAAGTGATCATAAAGAAATGCATAAAAAGACATCTGATTTACAACATCTGCTTTATCAAGCCTCTCCTTTTTAAAATTTATTTTCATTTCCTTTTTCAGTCTCTGATATTTCTCTTTTTAAGAGGCGATCAGCTGCTGCCAAAGGTTGTGCAGGCCTTGGCAGTTTTCCAGAAAAGGCTGGATAAAGCCCTTAATAACATGGTCTGACCTGAGAACTGATCCTGCTCTAAGCAGGAGACTTGACAGGAAAATTTGTTGAAGTGCCTTCCAACCTGATGCATTCACATGCAGAGCTTTATAAGAGGTATTGTTTCAGCCTTTACTGAGAAAAAGTCATGAAATCAAATATTCATTACTGTTGTGTGGTTCAGACAGCTATTCATTGAATCAAGTTTATCATATAAAATAAAGTGTGATTATGAAGAATGCAGTGCTTTAATCACACTTTCAAAGAAATCATTATTCACTTACAGCACAAGTGAAAGTGTTTATCACTAGAGGAAAAGTGATAGCAGTGTTCAAAACAAGTTATTTATTTACTGAATGGAAGATATTAATAAAAAAGAAGTGTTAATCACTAAAAATGTCTTTTTAAAAATGGAATTTCATGGTGCAGATCAAGGCTACTGCCACACAGGACTGCATACAAATGACAGCAGGACCTTAGGAGTAAGATTCACAGCAGCCCACGGGAAAAGATAAAGCCCCTTAAAGAAGGTACCAGATCAAGCTAGGTTTTCCTAAAATCCTACAGTCAAATATCTAATTCTAGCCATAAGCAGCCAAGAAACAAAAGTGATATATATTAGGTCTAAATAAACCTAGCAGTATTTGAGATAGCATGACAAGGGCTAACAGATTTATGCTCGTGCTGCCTGTGTAATGAGCATGAGATGGCTTTAGCTCAGTTGTGGAGAGCCATGTCATCATCCCAGCATGTCCCAGCAGGGAAAGAGGTCAAACTTTCTCAGGCTTGGAGCAGCACTTGAGATAAATACTTGGCTTCAAGTCTGGAGGTGTCTTATCTCTGAGCAGCTCAGGAAATGAGACAGCACAGCTGGTATCTATTTCTACATGTTCCTGTAGCTATGTCCTTTGTGGTCTAGTGATTAGGAATATATTGCTCCTACAACACAGGGAAATTCAGGGTTTGGTTGTGATGCAATAATTGTTGGCAAGTTATTGGTAAATCTCAGGTACCTTTTTTAAAGTGGCTGGCAATATCTATGACCAAGCACTTCAATCTCTTCATACTAGAAAAACATTGAGTAAAACTCCTTTGTGTGACTGTAAGCAAACAGCTTTGTGAGACTGTCTTCTACATGTTCAGGCAAAGGTCCCTTACAACCTGTATCACCCTGTGTTACTATGAAGAGAGGTGAAGTATGCAGCTCTCCCCATACAAGGCAAGATAATTTCCTTGATTGTCTTGAGAGCTGTGTCCATCCACAGATTCACAGACTGACACACCAAATATTTCGTCTTGACCGAAGTCACATTTTGCCATGATGTTTAAGGTCCCTGCTGTGTCAGTGAACAGCACAACCTAAATACTTTCCCTTCTCTACAGAGAAACTAATTTTTCATGGACACTGTCAAAGCTACTTAAAAACTGTTAAACTTAAAACACTGTCAAAGCTACTTAAAAATTTCCTATTAAACATTTCAAAAGGGATTCCTGAGATCTGGATGTAAAGTAGAAAAAAATAGCAGATGAAAAGAAACTGACTCCAGAATACTAGGTGGAATCATCCACTGGGAACATGTTCTGTTTAATGAAGATGACATAGTGAATTTCTATGCTCCTATTGTCAAGTCAAAAATAGGCAGCTTGCTGATGTACTTCAGAATGTACTGACATGACAGCCAAAACACAACATACTATAACTAAGAGCCATTACATTCCTCTGGAACATAATTACCAGGCATAATTTATAGCAAAACCCATAATCTGAGCCAGAACTTCAGTGTCAGAAGATGTAATGAGACAACCAGGACCCTTCAATTCCTCTTAATATGCAGAACTCGAACCAAATACAATACTGAGGTGATAGCTTTCCATTCCTGCCAGAACAACAAAACCTCTTCTCTGTGGTACTCTCCAACCTCTGCAGTGCTATGCCTCCTTCTCATTAGCCCCATTCCTGCACAACTCCCTTTATGTTCTTCATCAGCTCCCCTTGGCAGCAGTGACATCTTCTCACCTTTCTCTCACATCTAACCACCTTTTTATACCTGTATTCTGTAACTATTTCTGGGCACTTAACCAAAGCATCTAATTCCTTGAACTGCTATGAATTCAATTTCTTTATGTATTCAGTTAGAAATCAGAGGTATGGGTCTGCTTGACCACCACTAAAATTACATTCAACTGGCTTCATCCTCTTTCCCAGAGGAAAACATGCATTTGCTCTAATTCTTTTCTAATCAACTACACATACATTGCTTTTAAAGCTTTCACAACACTGACTAACTGTTAAGGAAAATAAGCAGAGTGCAAAGAACATAAAGTGTAGAAGCAGCTAATTATAGCATTATATTTGACAAAATAGGATGTGATCATTTGTGAGGTGACCTGTACAGATTTCCTCTGTGAGCTGCCCACAACACCTCTAGCACACAACCACGTAACAGGTGAGCAGAGACAAAGAATGAAGATACCCTCTCAAAAAATCAGTGAAGCTGAGTCAGTAGCAAGTATTTACTACTTAGCAGAAAGGAGACAGCTGTTTTACACCTTTGTTTACACTTTTTAAAAAGCAAAGAGAAAACATCAGCAGAAGTGATATAGCCTAAGACAGCAAATGTAGTGTGGGTAGTGCAAGGTTGCTGGACTTATTTATTATGTGCATGAATTCAAAACAACCAAAAGCTGGTACCTTTACACAGAACCACAGAATGGCTTGGGTTGGAAGGGACCTTTAAAGGTCATCTCATCCAACTCTCTCTGCAATGAGCAGGGACACCCTGAACATTTCTCTGTGCCCATGCAACCTGACCCTAAATGGATCCAGAGATGGGATCCTTCTCTGGGCAATCTGTTCCAGTGTTTCACTGACCCCATTGTAAAAACTTCCTTCCTTATACCTAGTCTAAAGCCATGCTCTTTTAGTTTAAAAGAGGATCGATTTAGTTCAAATCTATTGCTCTTCAGTTTAAAACCCTTTTTAGCTTAACACCATTACTGTGTCCTATCATAACCAACCCTATTAAAAAGTTTGTGCCCAAATTTCTTATGACCCCTCTCCATTTGAAGTACTGAAAATCCACCTCATAAGAGTCACATATAAGAGCCTTCTCTTCTCTAGGCTGAACAACCCCAGTTCTCTCGGCCTGTCTTCACTGGAGAGCTGTTCTATCCCTCTGACCATTTTTGTGGCCCTCCTCTGGGGGTTGCTCCTACAGGTCCATGTCCTTTCTGTGCTGTGGATCCCAGAGCTGGAGGCAGAACCCAAGACGGGCTCTCACAAGAGCAGAGTAGAGGGGCAGCATCCCCTTCCTCACCTGCTGGCCACGCTGCTGGTGATGTGGCTCAGGCTTGGGTTGGCTTTCTGGGCTGTGAGTGTACATGGCCAGCCAGGCAGGGAGTCACTGACCACAATAACACTCTCTGGCTGCAACCATCCCAAAAACCATTTATCTACAAAACAATGTACGGTGATACAAGTCTAACAAAATGGGTTCCTAACGCTATACCCCTGATTTGCTGCCTATTTTTTTTTTCATAGGGTGCTTTGTTTATTTTGTTTGCTTTGCTTTGATGGATTTTTGGGGTTTTTTTAAGATCTGTTCTTGTTCCCTCGTTTGACATGCTTCACTGTAAGTAAGGAGCATCCACTTTTCACCTACAGCAGGGCTCCAGGGCTCTTCAGTTCAAACAATCTGTCACAGGTTATTGTACTAAAGTCATGAGATGCCTGGCAAGAAAATAAAGGTCACACTTCACCATGAAAAATTTATATGAACCATACCTTGCACTGAATATACACCCTAGAACTGGGACATGGTTTCCCCTCATAGGGTGCAGTGTAATCATTACAGGCTACCTCTCTCAGGATGCTTGTTTATAACTAACACAAAACCACCTCAGAAGGG